>VDFB02000011.1:5705068-5909072 GCA_007258455.2 Sequoia sempervirens
ATTATTCCAACAACACTAATTTTTTAGTTGGATCCTAAAAATGTTGCAACTTATGTTCCTCTCTAAAACATCCATGCAAAAGCAGGCAGGTGTGGTGAGGTTCAAATAGTAAGGAGATTGATTAAAGATAGAGGAATTAAAAAGATACATGCATGTAGTTGGATTGAAGGGCATAAAATGGTACATGTTTTTTTGTGTAGGAGACATATCACATCCACAAACATGGGATATCTATGCAAAATTGGAGAAATTGGCTTGGAAAATGAAGGTAGCAGGGTATTTCCAGATTCAAGACTCTTACTTAATGTTGTGAAATAGAAGAAAAAAGAATCATTTAGTTGCTACCATAGTGAAAAGTTGGCAATTGCATTTGGTTTGTTAAACATGGCCCCCAATACAACTATTAGAGTTGTTAAGAACCTTCAAATATGTTTTGATTTTCAGAATGCATCTAAATTCATCTCCAACATTGTTGCAAGAGAAATTGTTCTAAGAGATGTGAACCATTTTCATAATTTTAAATAGGAAAAATGTTCTTGTGGAGAATATTGGTGATGCTAAATGAAATAATCTAAAAAATAGCCTTCTCGAGGCCTTCCCTTCTCTCCCGCAAAGATTTCCAACGATGCCCGTGGTGATGTGGGAAAGCCCCATATCACCGTGAGCATGGCTAGAAGCCTTTGCGGGAGAGTGGGGAAGGTTGGGAGGACTGATAAAATCCAAAGCAGTCGTGATTTGATTGTAGCCATCAAATTTGTACATGAGGTACTTGATTGCACGCCTCTTTCCTCCTTGAAAGTTCAATCCATTAAGGGAATAATGAAAGGGTCTTCCTTAATGAGTATTTGTGTTGTTCATATTTGGGAATAATGAATCTAGCGAGGAGAAACCCTTCCCCACTCTCCTGTAGACACTTCAAGAAGTGTCTGCGGGAGAGCAGGGAAGGTTGGTATGCACCCTTCCAAGGGACAAACCTCTCCAAATTTGACAAACTTTTCCAACATACTCCCTACCTGTGCCAAAATGGGAGCTTTGGAACAGGGTATGGAGATCCATGAAAGCATCAAGAATAGAGGAATTTTGTCATTTGTTCTAGTTGCAACTGCCCTGGTAGACATGTATTCAAAATGTGGAAGCATTGACAAGGCATGTGAAATGTTTGGCAGAATGCCTCAAAGAGATGTCATCTCATGGAATGTAATGGTTGCGAGATATGCACAAAATGGATTTGTTGAAAAGGCTTTAGAAACTTTCAAGAAAATGCAATTAGCAAGTGTAAAGCCAAATTCGTCAACCTTTTCCAACATACTCCCTGCTTGTTCCAAAATGGGAGCTTTGGAATAGGGTATGGACATCCATCAAAGCATTGAGGATAGAGGAATTTTGTCATTTGTTGTAGTTTCAACTGCCCTGGTAGACATGTATACAAAATGTGGAAGCATTGACAAGGCATGTGAACTGTTTGGAAGAATTCCTCAAAGAGATGTCATCTCATGGAATGTAATGGTTGCAGGATATGCAAAAAATGGATTTGTTAAAAAGGCTTTAGAAACTTTCAAGAAAATACAATTAGCAGGTGTAAAGCCAAATTTGACAACCTTTGCCAGCATACTCCCTGCCTGTGCCAAAATGGGAGCTTTGGAATAGGGTATGGACATCCATCAAAGCATGAAGGATAGAGGAATTTCGCCATTTACTCAGTGTGTTTTATGCAAACAATAAAACACAATGTGGTAGTTGCTCAGTGTCATTACATATTGTTTGCATAAACTAGGTTTGCATAGGCTCTTTAGGATTTGACTATAAATTAAGCTACAAACCCAAAGATTTGCAAATCCTATAGTACATTGGATTCTTTTAATAATTGAAAATGTCAAGATTTTTTTTGGGTAGAAGTTAAAGTTAATCCAGGCTCTAATAATGCAAAGATCACTTTTAAATTAGAAAATGGTAATTTTTGTTAAGAGAACATCATTCCATCTTCACTATAGATTAAACTCAAGTGAAAGATTTGACAATCTTAAAAGGGATCAAATCAATAGTTCTATCCAATTTCAATGATTTAGAGGCTGACAGACCCCTTGTGCTTATCCATGTTTTGAAGAAAAACCAGTTGCATGATTGGAAATTAAAAAATGGTGTTGGGAAAATTTTCCTTTTAAGACAAAGCTTGACTTGCATGTTGTTAGGTAATAAAGTATTGGGAATTGAGCCTACATTGGAATTTATTGATTTGACTCAATAATGCAACCTGACTACTAATTATACTTTCATATTCTCGCTCACTTGATGTATACACAATTCAAGACTATATATACTGTCTTTTATTCTCATTTCAACCTCTTCTGGTTGGAATTAGTGTGGGATAAGATGTGTATGTAAATGAAAATAGATGAAGCTTTAAATTCAAAATTACATGGCCATCAGGAATGTGTGCTTAATGTATCTCTCCTACTAAATTTAGGTGCCATCACATAATCACTAGTATTCATGGTGTAGAAACTTCACAAACATACCCTGCTTCTAGAACTACATATACCTCATCTCAAAATAATGCATTGCATATGATCCTTGATTTTGACATTGAAGAAATTTCTTATGTAAGAAAAATAGGACACAATGGACAAGTGGACAAGTGCTTTTGATAGTGGATAAAGAGAGTGCTCTTGACAGTGGAAAAAGTGAGTGGTATTGATAGCGTCAAATAAAAGACGGTCCTTACCAAATGCAATGTTATGACAATCAAAGATCATGCATAAATGAAGGTTCAAAAGATAGATAATGCAAGGTTTATAAGGGGCAATTATAGTGGCATTTCAAATAGGATTGTGGTGTAAAGGATCAATGAAAGACAAAATTCCATAAAGGACAATCATCAAATTGAATATGAGAAAATGATTTCAAGAGCACTGTCAACAATATTATGACTGTAAATGAAGCTTGTCAACATCCTTTATGATTGTCATTGACTGTGAAAACGATAAGCAATCAGTTCAAATGAGGACACCTTATGATGGAGTAGTCCCTTCAACAAAAAATGGAGCCCATGTGGATGGAATATGAAGGATAATTATAAGCCCTTTAAATGATCAATGAAACAAAGAAGATAGACCACATTGCAAAGCTAAATAAAGGACAATAATATCTAGTATTTATTGCAATATTTAAGATTTTTATAGATTTTTCTCACATTCTCAATCTAGATTATTAATATCCAAGCAATAGAATTTATGAGAATGAATTTTACATAAAATGATAGGACTTTGCAAGAGGTAGGAGAAACATGTTGCACTTGGCCAAGGCTACTAGCTAACTCTTAATATGTATTGCAAAAAGGATATGTATAAAGAATATAATGTGTTGCTTTTCTCTAAGCCTATAGTAAAGATGCATGAAAAGGTCTCAATACATACCTCATTTCCCATAAAGTTTATATAGCCCTCACCACCTATTGACATTGTTATGAAATGTATCATCTATGATTCAAACAAAAAGCTTCAATGTAAGATACTGTATGGTATGACACCAGCCTTTATTGTTTTCTTTATCATTATAATTATGTTGATGTATGTTCCAAAGTTGATGATGAAAATACTTTTACAAAGACCTTCTAAAAAATAATCAATTATATAAGAACAAAAAATGCTTGAACATGAAATTGTATATTATGATACTAGCTTCTACATTTTCTTCTAAATTACTATAGTTATAATCAATTTATTATATGCAATCCAAAGATGAAAATAGTTTATAAAGATATTATATTAAAATTAAATCAAGCAAAGCATATAACCTATATGTGGAAACTCAACCACATCACCAAATAAGGATTTTGATGTAAAATGAGTTGCATTTACCATGCTATAGAGTAACATTACAAACCTCATGCAGTGCAATCCCTCGGTCAACAACAAGGGAAGGTGATTGCAAACATGACATGGAAAAGTATATTTCCTTGTCCATTAATAAGAATGCAATAGTCTTGTCACCAAAAATTGACTTTGCAATCACAGGAAAATTTATAGCACCATGTTAGTAGAGAGAATATGTTGGTTTAGAGAAAATAAATCAATATTCTTTACAACATCAAAATCAACAAAGCAAAAACAAGTTATTTCTATAGATAACAATATTAACCTGTTAGGTTATAAAATATAAATTTTGACAAGCATTATACAGGTTTTAGAGTTACAAGTGTGAAAGAAAAGTAAAACTACTAAAACATCAAGGATACAATCCAATAACCCACCTGTTTCTAACTTTTCTCAACCTAAAACTAAAGCTTTTAGTAGTTATCCATAATATTTCACAATCAGTGCCATATACAATCTCATAAATTCACATGCATTGCCCTAGATCTATTGAAATAATTTCTCACCACATGCAAGTTTCTAGCCTAACATTATTGTATTCAAGACTAAGGCAAGAATGCTGGTAGGTTCAGGTGCAAGAAGTGGCCCAACAACAAATGAGGGGTTTACCACAACCAGATCGAGGCCTTGCTCCTCTGCATACTTCTAGGCCTCTTTCTTAGCAAGATTTTTTGCATATGCATACCAAAGTTGCAGGAAAAACATACCATAAATTTAGAATTATGTAGATGTGAATTGATCCTAAGAAGTAAAAGCTTTCATGGATAAGTTTATGGAGACATTTTGGGGCTTTTTGTTGTTTATTCCAAGATGATCAAGTTTACTCTTATACTCACATCAAGTAGTGCCTATTAATTACACTTGTACAAGCAATTCAATGCTTCTAACTGGTGAAATATAATCTTCAAAGGAGGATATTTATACTTACATTATAGTATTTGTAGTATTCTAGATTGCTCCAATGGGACTGATCTAAAAGAGAAATCTCTTGAGTATTGTAGTTATATTTGATAGTTGAGAAGGAGGATGTAAGTACAACTCTCTTTATAGAGGGTTATCTTGAACAAGACTTGAGGACATTGAGAGTCCCATTCACACTAGGATCAATGAATGCCTCCTGCTTCAAAATACATTTCATAGAGAATAAAACTAAATCAATTTATGTCATCAGAACCAAAAAAAAAAAAAAATACAGTGGAGGACAACCTACCATGATGTTGTGATCATTTGGTACTGCAATAGGGCAAGTAGTATGAAACACCCCATCCACTCCATTTATCATTTCATCAAAGATGCCTTCTCCTAACAAGTATACTTTCATTATTTTAAGCCTTGCTTTGCACTAGGCAGATCCCATACATACCCTATCTTCTCCACATTATCTAATCATAGGAAAATACACCATTTATTTATTTTTTAAAATTAAAAAAATCATTCTAAACCCTATATAGGATACATTGATACTTCAAAAGAATTTGAAGGAATTTTAAATTATGCAAATATATTCCAAGATTACAAACAATAGCGCGAACAATATAACCCTTGTTGAGCAGAGTAGGAATGAGATAAGCAGCCTGAACCCAACCAGCTTCAATTATTTACAGGGATTCATTACAGTTCTCCATTTTGGTAAGCTATGCCTAAAAATACTTCTCCATTTTGGCAAGCTACATGAAAATAAGGTTTCAAAAAAAGTTTGAGAGTATGTTTATTAAAATGAAAATTAGGAATAGTACTATTGATTTTTTATTTATTTATTCAAATAGATTGTGACTAAATAAATGACTAACTATTTAGTCATTTTTATTTGTGTGACTAAATAATTTTTAGTCCATGACCAAATTAGTCATTTATTTACTCATTTATAGCTAGGTTGCAAAAAATTAGTAGAATTTAGTCATTTTTAGTTGTTATGACTAAAAGTTTGTCATGTAGTCATATATTTTCCAAATTCTACTAGTGAAATAGCCATGTAGGCATACATCAATATATGTTGATATAAGTATAAAATATATACAAAATAGCCATATAGGCTTACAAGAATGCCATATAGGAATACAATTTAAAGTATATGCAATACAAAATATGTCCAAAAATGCCATATAGGCATACAACAAAGGACCCTAATCAAAAGTCATTGCCCTTCAGGTGAAGGAAACAAATGGGTGGCCTTTGTTGGTCTGGTGGATGGCGATGTGTATGACACTTGTTTACTTTGAATTGAGGGATGCTCCTCCTATTTAGTTCCAAATCAAGCTTCACTTGTTACAATAACAAGTAAAGACATTAATATATAGAAACTACATTATAAAAATGATATATTTAACAAAATAATCACTTACCGCCGCCAAACGATCTATCTCCTCAAGTGAAAGATTCACATGCTTTGGATATGGCATGCCAAAGTCCTATAAAAACCATCCAAATAGAAATTAAACTATGAATCAATAATCATTTGGTTTTTCAATAATAAACAACTATAACAATTAATGTAATTTGAAATTTACTAATTTGCCTCATACCCCTATGAGAGCCATTGAGTTGTCTATTGCGAAAGATACACCACACTCCATTTCCCTATCAACATTGAGAGGTGTTTTTGCTTCCATCATTTGAAAATAAAACAACAAATTATTGAATCACAAAAACTAGAATAGTGATGCAGGTCATGGCTTATAATATATGAGACAATCAACAAATTTTTTAGTACACTTATTGAACTATATATTTCTTACTATTATGCTTACTATTTTCCCTATCCATAGCTTTTTTGAAAGCACTTGTTTTAGGATTTTATCCATAGAAGCAAGGCAGTGAACAATTTGATCAAATGCTTTGGTATACATGTATGAAAAATGTGGTAGCATAGAGAAGGCAATGAAATCTTCGAAAAAATGCCTCAAAGAAATGTGGTCTCATGGTGATGGAATGCCATGAAAAATTTGTTTTTCATGGCATTCCATCACCATGAGATCACATTTCTTTGAGGGATTTTTTCAAAAAACTCATTTCCTTCTCTATGCTATTATGTTGGGGTGTGGTGGATGGTATAGTGTGGTCTTGGTTATGAGATGGAGGGGGATCATGACATGAAGAGGGAGGGAAGTTTTGATCATGAGAGGAAGAGGATCATTAGATGGGGTGGAAGGTGTACTTTGAGACCACATTTTGAGAGTGATCATACGGTGGAGTGGAAGAGGTACTTTGATTTGGACACAAAAGGATGTCATTAGATGAAGTGGGGGAGAGGGGATTGTGAGAGGGGGATGAAGGGATATCTTTCTCTTGAGATGGAAAGATATCATTAGATGAGATGACAAGGATATGTTGTTCTTGATTGTAAATGCGATCATGAGATGGAAGGGGATCATATGATGGAGGAGAAGGGTTTTCTTGATCTTTATATGGAGGGGAATCTATGTTAGCATACTTTGGATTAGTAGATGGACATAGTTTATTTGATATGGATGGTGTGATGAGGGAGGAAGGATTTATAGACTCTTCAACTTGGATAGATGGATCGATAGGGGATTCATTTAAAATTTAGCTTGTATTAGGGTTTATCTTGATGTAGGGGTGATGAAGGTGGATGCATGATATGGGAAGATTTCACCACTTTGTTTTGCATGGGGAAACAACCACCTTTACAAATAATCCTTGGAGGAAGTTATTATGAGATACATGGGATGACTTTGCTTGGTAGTAGTGGGGTGATGTGGATTTTTAAGGATGTGGGATATGAACAAGTGGAATAAGAGGTGGAAGCTTCCATGGATTGGTAAATAGAGGATGAGAATGAGGACCTTGAAAAGGATTTTGAGGGGAATTTTTGAAAAGGATAAGCAAGAGGAGATGGATTGGGATTAGATGAAGGTAGGGAGGATGGAATCTTAGCATCGATGCCAAGGAGACATCTAAGCATGACATCTTTATAATTATGGAAGTAGGAGGTGATGATAAAACTAATGGTGGTGGATGGGGATGATATGGATGGGGGATTGGTGGAAAATTGGAGCATTTTGTCTATTGAAAATGGATTCAAGGTGATCCATAATGCTCTCATTGTCATCATTGGGATTATATTCGGGTTGGTCAAAAAGGCTATCCTCACCATCATCGATATGGTTGGGGTTGGTTGGAATGGATGAAGTTGTATTAGAATAGATTAGGTTGGATGGAGGATAAATTAGATGGTTAGACACGGTGGAGGATTGATTGGAAGAAAGATTGGTATCAATTTTGGGTGTGGATGGAAATTAGGATGATGGATTAGAAATGAACTTGGGGATTGGAAGAATAGGATCTAAGGATGAAGATGGAGGATGTGATTAGATTTGGGGATCAAATCCAAGACCTTAAAATGATTTGATTTGATTAAAGAGGATTATCTATTCTTAAGGCAATGAGTTGTTTGAAAAAATGCCTCAAAGAAATGTGGTCTCATGGTGATGGAATTCAAGGCATTTTTTCAAAAAACTCATTGGCTTGTCTATGCTATTTCTTACTATTATGCTTTGATAGATTTTTTCCAAGCATCCATAGTTTGTTGGAAAGCACCTATTTTAGGCTTTTAACCATAGTAGCAAGGAAGTGAACTATTTGATAAAATGCTTTGGTAGACATGTATGGAAAATGTGGTAGCATAGACAAGGCAATGAATTGTTTGAAAAAATGCCTCAAAGAAATGTGGTCTCATGGTGATGGAAATCACCATGAGACCACGTTTCTTTCAGGAATTTTTTCAAACAACTCATTGCCTTGTCTATTCTATTGCTTACTATTATGCTTTGATATATTTTTTCCAAGCATCCATAGCATAGAAAAGGTAGTGAACTATTTGAAAAAATGCCTTAATAAAATGTGGTCTCATGGAATTCCATGACAAGCAAATGCAATTGGTGGCTGCTCCTAGTTATTATAAGTTATGCTATTTGCATTACTGCTTATGTTGACTTTCTAAAAAACTATATTGTAATTGAAATCTTGTCATCTATCAACATCTAGTTATTAGTTATGCAATGTGAAGTAATGCTTTGAGTTTGAAAGACATGCAATGCAATGTAATCAACGATATGAATATAAACTAAAAAGATCTATTAAGTACAATTCATTAATTAAACTCTTTATTCTATTACCCAAGTGAAGGTTTGAACTCCACCATCACTAGGAGGTGTTGCCATGAAATCTCCAATATTAACCTTTTCACCATCCAAAATTAGATATGAGAATATCATTAATATAACAATGCTATTCACATGTAATATTTATAATTGTTTCCTAGTTACATACCTCGACATTAGATGTCATGGAGTAATAAGGAGGTGGAGGGTTGGTGAAAACAACTATGACCCTAAAATTTCATTACAATCATTAAACTAAGTCAAGATGCCAAGGGAGCATAAATAAATATCTGCATTTATTTTTATGCAGGGAAATTTCAATTTGTTGATTCAAACTTATGTGTCATATGCAAACACTATGTGGCAAAGAATTACTCCTCACTCACACTAGTGGAAGTTAACCAGTTGCATTGTTGACAGTAGCATACTATTTTCTGTGGTGGATGAGATGCCAAGGGAACATAAATAAATATTTGTATTTATATTTACACAAGGAAATTTCAAGTTGACAAGTATCTAAAGAATTCCTATGTAAATCACTTTGTCAAGGAATGATTTTAAATTAAAACCAATGTGAAGATAAAATGCTATCATGATGAGCACAGGGTTATTAAAGTCATCAATTTGCAGATTCAAACACATGTGTTATATGCAGACACTACGTGGCAAAGAAGTACTCTTCACACACATACAAAGTGGAGAAATTCAAAATGGCACATTGAATAAGGAAAATTTAATAGGATTTGAAAGAACGTTATTCTTGGTTCCTGTCTAGAGATCTCTTTTGAAGGACAATGCTAAATTTGTAACAATTTTAGCATCGCAGTTTATCCGAGTTTAGCTAAATTTTGTTTACTAAGTCATGATTCTTTTACATGCGTATCTTTTTAATGATTGCAGATTTAAAATGCTAACTTGTGTGGATGCAAAAATTAGTACAAAGCCAGTTTGTAAACCATGTGTAAATAGGAAGGATAGCTGTTGATTACGTTTTCAAGGCACTCCAAACATGTTGATTTGAAGGATGCCATTTTCAAGAATTTGCTTCGAAAAAGAAGCAAAGTTTTCCTTTAAACAAAGCTCGACTTTATTAAATTTACTCATAACAAGAATCAAGCATATGTGCATAATATAAAGTTGCTTATGTTAAATTGTAGATCAATATGGAGCTTAAGGAATTCCAAGTCAGAAACTATAGGGTGTCGATTAATGTGAAGCCATGGGAAGAACCTTTCTCATCATGCATCGACAAGGAGGAGTTGCAGAAAGTATTCAAAGTGAATTGTAAGTCAGTCTTGATTTGCACCAAAATTATCATCGGTAAGGATATCTTGCATATAGAATTACAAAGACTTATATTTCCAACCAACTTATTTTCCATTTTCTTATCAAATATTCTAGACCTGGTACAAAACTATAACATTTTAAGAATGATAGCCAACAAGTTTATTGTTTGGGTTTACTTGGAGAATGATGCACTACTCCACAGTGTCCAACAATATGATTTCACGAATTTGGAGATGGATTCGTGGGAAAATTGTTTCCAAGGCATCTTATCCACCACAAAAAATGGTATTATACTATCAACAATGCACGATACTTCCTCATTCCTTTATCAAGCTCTCAATAAGTATCGTTCTGCTTTCACTATGGAGGAGATTGATGAGATAAAGAGAAAGTATCATGCTATTTCATTTTTGAGGAATCATACTTGCGTACATGATTTGCAATTATCAACCATCCCACAAGTTACCAGGGCAAGGTATTGCTACGGATATGTTCCTGATATTAATGTAACAGTCCCTTCGCACGAGAATGAGTATAAACAGAAAAAAGTGACTAATGAAAGTTGAGTAAATGGGCACCACATAATTGGAGGAAAATCAACCTCATTTTAATTAGTTTATATGGTTTAAGTTGTTCATGGTTTTTGGGTTTAATATGTAGGCAGGGTTAATATAGTTGTATGGGTATAATTTACATCTAATGATGTTTTGAATATGTCTCAAATGTCTGACAGTGTTTAAGGGTTATATTTCAAATGTAAAGGGATCTGTATATTGAAAATGTAAAGGGAGTCTATCTATTGAAATTGTAAAGGGGATCTGTCTATCAACAATGTAAAGGGGTTCTATCTATTGAAAATGTAAAGGGTTTTGTTTATTAAAAATGTAAAGGGATCTATTGAGTCAGTTAGGGGGTGTTTTGTAAGAACTTTTGTATTTCATCGAGTTATAACTAGAGGTTTTCTTCCTAGTTCTTTCCTGCTGGTATGCTCACCTGAACTAGGTTTTTGTACTATCTACTATTTAATATATATAAAATTATAGTGGCTTGCCACTTTTTTCGAAAAAAAGAAGTTAATATTGCATTTCAAAAATGAAATTTAATAAATTAAATTCAATGAACATACTAACATTTATTTGAGTACCAAGGATGAAAGCCTCATTCAACATGGCATTTGTCATCACCAATTGGTCAGTTGCAGATGTAGCCTGTGCACCAGCCTCCTAACTATCTGTGGGGTCATATGTATAGGTGGATTTGCAAGCCTAACAAATATGGGGTGGAAACCTACCCCTTGAAGTCTCCCCCGACTCACGTTGTACTGCAGGACTCACAAGCATTCTGATACTATGGGCCAGAGAACTAATAGACTGTAGAGTCTTCAACACTCTTCTTCACAATGGAAGGGATAACAACATGCTCATAAGTTGGTCTAGCAATTGCTCGTCTCATTGACCATTGAGGATCAAGACGTTCCCCTGGTCTATCCTATGCCAACCCACCACTTGTCCCCTAGAAGTCCCGCATATCAAAATAGTTGGGGATTTTTTTGAGGACTGTTGGTGTAAATAAGTATTTTACTTATTACACTTTACTTAAGCTTACTTAGGGAATACATAACATTGCAGTCTATACTTGTGACACCTAGTCATTTGCATCTTGCATCTAGGTTTGTGCATATATTAAGAGATGTGATTAGGACACTTAGGGAAGTGTGTGTAGGAGAAATCCCACTATTTGTGGTGTGGTCTAGTTATCACCTTTTTATCTCCACTTTTCATGACATGATAATTCCACTTTAGGTGGGTGATCCACCTTTCATGGAATTATCTAATATTTTTTTCTACCTACCCTACACATGATCAGGACACTTGTCTCATTCATGGCCCTTCATTGTGTCCTAGCTTGCCTTTATAAGCAAGCCTTGTACATGCTTGCAATTGTACATCTTCATGCATATTGAGAATACTATCATCATATTCTCTCATCTTCTCTCTCTCTTTTGTGCTATCTTTGATCTCTTAATCCTATTATTGCTTTTCATAACTTCTTACATGGTATCAGAGTGGCTAGAGGTTCTTCGCATAGCCATTGTTGGGAGATCTTAGTTCATGTGAAGGTGGTGAAGAGGAAAATCTGAGGAGAAGCGACATTTTGGTGCGTCCTAGACCAGATCTGACCTCAAATTCAGATTTAGAAAGCTGTTTCCAGTTAGAATAGCCTTTCGTTTCGTCGAAATTCAACACCGGGAGCTCTAGATCGAAAAAAATTGCCAATTTGGGTATTTTTTCAATTTTCTGAAATTCTCTATAGTTCTTAAAAAAAAAAAATCTACAAAAAAATTTCTAGTGGAAATTTTTTAAAAAATTTCAATTTGTAAAGGATAAATTTTATTGTAAAAGTTTTTTTATTGAAAAATAAAAAAAATTTTGTTTTGCGGGTGTAAAAAAAAAATCGTACACCCACCTGCCCGTTTCACGGGTTGGCTCCACGACTCCTCCACATCTCCGGTGGGTGTTTCAACCATCGGCGGTGCTCATTCCGATCTCCGGCGGTTGATTTCTAAAAGTTAGCGAACAAAATCTAGTGCCCTTTGCATATATCAACTGACAGGCTTCAGTCAAACATCTGGAGACTCAAATTAAAAAATAGGTGAAAAGAATTATCGGCCACCGGTCAAACTTAAAAATCTGGCATTGTAAATTTATCTGGGCAACGAACAACAAAAATCTGGTGTCAACACTTATTTATGGCAGAGGATATTCTTGAAGAATATTCTCGGAGCATGCAGACAAATGACGTCCAGTTAACCGTCAATTTTAAGCTCGGATACAAAAGAATATTCCAGCGCAGGAGTATATTCTTTTTTGATGCCCTGCAGACCATCAAATTTAATTGTGTAAAATGTTGATGTCATCATTGCGTCAGCGATGATGTCAGCATCCTAAAAAAAAATTGCCCCCTCACCAATGGAGTTTTTGATTTTGTAGTCCAACTTTGAAGGCTCATAACTTGCTCATTTTGGCTCCTTTTTTTGAGATTTTGTTTTGATTTGGGCTAATTTTTCATGTACTTTGCAGCTGTATGCTCGGTTTCTGATTTTGGTGGACATATTTTCCAGAATTTTCAGTTTTTCAACATTGTACCTATCCAATCCTCATTTCTGCAACTTCCTGGGCTTCGTACAGGCACATACAAACTCCTTTTTAGGTGCCATTTTTTTTGAAAGTGCATGATTTTTCATCTACTTCTTGAATCTGCAATCTGTTTGAAGCAATCTTGAGTGGATTTTTTACTTTCAGCATGTGGTCTTTTTTGGCCTATTTGGCACTTGTATTGCATAGATTTGAATTCAGGTCTTTGCTTCATTGTTCTAGTCTATTCTCAACCTATTTGTGGAAATTTGTAAATCAGAAATTATAAGTCCACTTAGTCAAGTTGCAAGTGGCCTATTGTAGACGCACTAAATTATAAAGTGCTAAAATCATCTCTTTGGGGGGGGGGTACTTTGATTGAGTGAATTTGGGGGGGTGTATCTTGTGTGATTGTTCCTATTTTATCTCTTGTGATCTTGTATTCCATCATGGGTTAATCTAAAGTTCCACTCTTAACTGCACATAATTATGCTACATGGAAAGTACATGCATGGAGTAAACTAATGGAAAAAGGTTTAATTTACTATATTGATGGAACCATAACAACACCTTCAAATCCTAAGGCAAATCCAACTGCATATATGGATTGGCTCACTAAAACTTCTTTGGGGATAATAGCTATGACTAGTAATAAAAAATATATTTTTCAATTTTTTCCATATTTTTTCTTGCAACCTAGTGATGGGTGGCATGAAATGGTAATTATATATTTTTATTTTTTGTTGGATTTTTTAATTTTTTGATCTTTTTTGATCTAGTATTTTTCTTAATATTTTTTATTTTTATTTATAATGATGAAATTATATGTAGGGATGACTTGGTTAGAGTTGACAATTTTGATGGTTTGAAGGTGTTGATTTGAAAAGGGATAGTTAGCTTGGCTTAGGATAAAAAAAAATGATTTATGTGAAAGCTATGGGATGATAGATTCTCGAGTAAAATATGTTTCCTAATCAATACTTTGAATGAACTATTTAATATTCCATACTTGAGATAGACAAGTTATCAAGAAAGATCAATTGGGATTCCTAGACTCGTTAACTTAGGATAGGCCAAGTTCCTAATTTAATTTAGTCCAAGGTTGATGAGATGATTTATATTCAATTGGTTTACTAATTAAGATAGGAAAATTTCTTAAGCACACAAGAGTTGAGGATGATTTGATGGGCTATTGACTTCAATGTAAATTTTATTTAGATTGGATGAATGATGACTAGATTTAGATTTAGATTTAGATTTATGTTTGGGTTGATTGTGGACAAGATTGATTAAAATTTATAGCTTTGGTGGAAATTTTAGATATTGGGATGTTGCTTGAGGGTGTTTAATAAGTTTGAGAGTTGGATTTGGTAAGAAACAAGATTTTGGGTAAAGGTGTTTTGTGGAGTTTGGGACTTAAAACAAAAGGTTAAGTGATGATGGTTGGTTTTTTTATGATTTATAAATTATAAAAAGGGATATTGATGTATTTCAACTTGGTGGGAATGTCTAAACCTTATCAAGAGGAAAAGCATAGACAAATAAAAAGAGTTTTTTTTTTAAAAAAAAATTGAAGAAATTTAGATCAATTAGTTTGAAATTATTTATAGGTTTGCACAAGAAGAAACACCCAAAAATTTGCACAATCTTAAAATTATTTAGACAGGAGTGCCAATTTTTGTGGGCTCACAAATATACTATCTACCATTTGAAGGATAGCTAGGGAATACAAAATTCATGTCCCACTTTCACACCCCTTATCATTAAAGAAAAGGGCCTTAACTAAAGTAAGATCTCTCTCAACAAATTTAAATTATGGTGTGAGTTAATTTTTAGGGTTAATCATTTACCCATGCACCACAAAAAAAGGATGGTTGAAAGGTCTTAAACTAGGACATACAAACTTATCTAGGAGATATCCTCTATATAATTGAAGGTAAATGAGGTTTGATTCCATAGAATGAAAGAGATATAAGTCACATAACCTATAATAAGAGGGTAACTAACTCTCCTTCAGATTGCAAGGTATAATGTTCTTGCAAGCTTAGCCTAAAATAAAAAATTTCTCTTTCAATGAGCGAGTCTTTCGATTCTCCCTCAAATTTAATACCTTGTTGAAACATGTAAGTGCCAGTCATCCCACTAGGTAGAATCCAAAAGAAAAGGAAAATTTATAAGTTTTTCTAGTCACCCAAGATTGCTTTATGCTGCAAGGGTAGAACATACACACAATATCCTTAGGATATATAATTGAAAACAAAAAAAATACTGTGAAATATTTGATTCTCAAGATCATGCAAGTGCACGTGAGAAGAAAACATGTTTCAAACCATTCATATACACAAAATTTCTTTTTCTTAAATAAAATCAAATATGCTTTGAACTACTAGAAAAATAAATCTTTAACAAGAAAAATCTATAAGATGTTGGTCAATAGTTTGAATAAGATTAATTTGGCAAGCTAATTCTTGTAAATAAATAAATATATTAGTTTAATTAAGAATGATTTGGACAATTATATCAACTTGAGAGTAATTAGGCCATGTTTTGACTTCTTGTAGGATAACTATATTAGGTGGATTTGGACTAGAAAGTAGGAGTGACACATCTTGGGTTCACTTATACATGTTGATAATCTATGAAGGGATGCAAAGACCCCACTTATTCCATCATCCAACATCATAATGTGTAATATCTTAACACAATAGGATGTTTATGTCAACACTTCCCACTTCTCATAGGTATAGGATGAGTGCATAATTGATTTCCTTGATGTGTATAAAATCCTATGGGTGCATGTCAAGATCATACATATTTATTATCTAAGTTAGAGGGATGAAATCAAGGAAAACAACTAAGTGAATTTGTTTAATAATTACATAGGATAAGATGATCATAATTGGAAGTGGGGAACTTGTTTAGTGGATAGTAAGCAAAATAGTATTGTAAAACTTTCATCATGAGGATCCTTTCCACCAATATTTTTAAACTTCAAAAAATAATAAATATTCCCAAAAAATTTGGAAAAAGAAATCAACACAAATTCACCCATCCATAAAAAAAATCTTTACACTCACTTTTGATAAAGTAAGCAAAAGCAAATGATGCAATAATCGAAACCTAAAAAATTCATAAAAAATTGCAAGCTAGGATCATTGTTGAAATAACCCACTACCTACATACCATTTGAATTCCTAAACATTTAATTTGTCATCCCAATCAATTCCTTAATGAATAATCTTTCCTAAAATAGATATGATGGCTTTGATTATTTTTCAGTTGGTCTTTTATATATATATATTTATTTCTCCTTTTGGACCGCTTACTTACTTGAAGCCACCTTGATTTTTCAATAGCTTGGTGTGTCTAGAGCACAAAATGGGGGCATGGTCATCACTTTCATTTTTTGTGTTTGTGGGATGTTCTTATAGTACAAACATGGAAAATACATGTCTTGTGTGTCAAGATAGTTTCTTGGATAATAACCTTTGTATATCAAGTTCTTCATACCTTTTGTGCATAAAACAAGTCTTCTATAGCCGCAAAGAAGGGTGATACAAATTCTTTGAAAAGATTGTCATGATCATTTTTGTTATAACTTTCAATCAAGTATAATTATTATATTATTGGGTAATCAATCTAGTACCTTAAGAAAGAGTGTTTGTAAGTCATACAACTCTTTCAAGTAACTAATCGATGTATTTCAACCTTTGAACTGTAAAAAGTGTAAACATATATTTTTAGATATTTTATTTAGACACTACAGCTATATAAGCTATCTTATGTAATATAGACATCTAAGCAAGTAATACATATCAATATCATTATTGGGAGAAATATTTTCATTCAAGAATTCTCTAAATGCTTCCTTCAATTGGTTGGTTGGGAGGTAGGGCCCACTCTTTAGCCACTGTTTGAAGACATTTATTTTATGTTATTTTTTGTGAGGTATGTTTTTATGTGTCGTGAATGATTTCAACAATTGATTAATTGTTATATTGATTTGGTTTCATAGTGATTTTGGTGTTTCAGAATTGGTTGTCATAATTTCTGTAGTTGATAATAATTTACACAATTCTTATTACTCAAGTAGTGAATAACAACTCCTCTTGTTAGAATTGCTTTATCATGGTTTTTGTAGTATGCAATTTACTTTAAATTCCTAATTTGTAAAAGCATTAAAATTATAAATAAAAGTATTTTTGATAGTTAATTTTCATCTTTGAGATAAATTGCATTCATTTAAAACTTATCTTACTACCTACACCCCTTGAGAAAATTATCACTGCATCTTTCATAAGTTTACATCCCGAATTGACACTAGGGTGACTTGAATCATAAAATACAAGAAAAAACCATAAGTCTAAACAAAGCATTAAGATCTTTAGTTTTGTCCCAACAATATATGCCATTAATGCTTGGATTTTTCAAGGAGGGGTTTTGGGATATGATAATTGATTTGGATGCCTCATTTAGGGGGTGAAAGTGCTATATAAGCAGGGCTTACAATGGTAGTAATGTAATGTACTTAGCAAGTAAGAAACTTATGTTTACATAGGTGTTAAAGGATTCAAGATAGAAGAGCAGAAATGGAGGATTACATATAATCTCTATTTCTAGAGATAATACAAACTTTGGCCTCTCTTCTCGATGGAGTTTTTTCTCTATAGGGTTTCTTTATGTAAATATTGTGTTATGTATTTATTTCTTCTCTTTCATGTTTATTTGAGTTGTTGATTTATTTATTTGCAATCTACATTTGGTTATACACTAGTTAAAATCATATTTTAATTTTATAGCTATTTTCCTTCATTTCTAACAATCCATGCTTCATTTGATAGAGATTTTAGAAGTTCTAATGCCATATTTGATAAGTAAAGACTAAGAAAAGAAAAAGAGGACTTTGGATGACTTATATTGTTGGAGGGATTTTTCTATCTTGAGCTAGTTTCTTAATGGTTCTAGATTATTTGAAAATCACCTCTACATTTTGTATCTTTTCTTATTACTGGTTGCTTTTCCCAATGCTTATGTGCATGCAATACTACCCAATTGAATTATTTATCTGATTTTTAAAATTAAACTAATTCTTATCCATAATCCAATCTTCTTAGACATATATCCAACCTAGTTTATCTCAATTTATGTTTATAGGTTTAACATCATTTCTATAGCCATGATCTTGAACCTTTTAATTTTATAAAATTAAAATCAAACATTTAACAAACTAGCCCTATCCTACACTTCAGCTTGAAGACAATTTTGGAAAAATCTCCATGATGTTACGTTATGCTTGTGATTAAAAAGACATTCATTTTGATCATGACATGACATGAAAATATTTTGGAATATTTTAATTCAAATCAAGTAAAGGATCTAGTACATCTAATCACGCTCATCCTTGCACATGTGAATCATCTAACAATCATCGTAGGATGTATGAGCATGCTTGAAGCTTCTTGATTTTCAATGTATTTTTAATATTGATTGCTTGTTAGATAAAATATAAGAGTGTGACAAAGACTATTGATATATAATAGTGTGTTTTACAGTTAATGCATAGCAAACTTCCATATATCATCGTAGGAGTTCATAGTCTCAATTTAGATCCATGTTTGTGAAGTTGATCTAACATGGTACAAAAAGGAATATTTTGATATTGATCCACACATGATATTTTTTAGCCTCTGCATATTCTAAGATGTAAGAATTTAATTTCCTTCACCAATTAGCATTCATATTTGATCACAAAGCCAAGTGATATCATCTTTGTACATTGTCTAATATTCATTGATCCATTCTATTTTACTATAGTAAAATACTATTAATCTATAATAGTTAAAACTTAGTTCTTACATTTAATTAATTAATGTAGATTGCCTTTAAAAAATATTATGTATAATTATTTTTCTTTTTCATTTTTAAAACTCACTAATATTATTTGAATTTTTTTCATGAAAAATAAATAAATTAAAATTAAAATTTAAAAGTTCAAATATAAATATATATGAAAAAATAGTATGATGAAGGACAGTTAAAAAGAAGAGATTGAAATTATATAATCACTATTTAATCACAAAATTACTACAACTTTGCACATTTCATCTTCC
This sequence comes from Sequoia sempervirens, assembly GCA_007258455.2. Lineage (NCBI taxonomy): Eukaryota > Viridiplantae > Streptophyta > Pinopsida > Cupressales > Cupressaceae > Sequoia > Sequoia sempervirens. The sequence goes on from VDFB02000011.1 coordinate 5,724,592, forward strand.
CTTCTCTTTACTTTTTCTTATTAAATTTCTTTAAAGAATTAATAATAAAAATTAATTCATATTAAAAGATCCAAAATCCATGTGCCGAAAAGAATCACCTAACCAAATTTAGAGTCTACTAAAAGATAAAGTTGGCTAATGAGATGCGTTGTAACATGTGGTCTGTTTGCTTAAAGGTCGGCATTTGAGTGTTGCATGTTCCAATGGGAAATAAGAAAAATAAGCCGATTAGAATTCCTTATAAGGAAAGAGGATGTACAAGATGAAAACAATTTCGAAGATCTCAGAGAGATTGATTGATTGAAAACGAATGGAAATAAACAATTATGTCTGGAAATCAATACAATTGTTTTTCCAAGTGACAATTTATTGTGCTCGACTAAAAAGAATCCATGACTGTCAAGTCCGCTGCGCGGTGAAGAATACAGGACATACATACATGTATGAATTAAGCAGGCCAAAAGTGAGGGTAGAGTGACAGTATATTCACAACAAAAATGTATCCTGTCAATGAAGGGCAATCGCCCATGTATAGGGCCGCAACCAGCCCGATGAATATAAAAATCTTCACAATCACATTCTCAGTCTACTCTTCCATACCCCATTTATGACAAAGGGTTGTGGTGGTGTATGATAGACATTGCTCCTGTAATTCGGACCTAGGAATCGGTGGTTGGATACCTTGTGCAAGATACAGGCAACTGATTCGAAGTGGGGTTATGGTTTTCAGCCCTGCTGCAGGGTGGTGGTGGTGGTGGTGGTGGAGGAACACCAGCACCAGCACCATTGTTGCTCTGTCCGCTCATGATGGATGTGATGGCAGCCGCGAGGGCAACCGTGAAGTTGGGATCTGCAGTTATGGCGGTGACCGTATCAGACAGTGACATGGGTGACTGGTGGTGGGGTAAGGGAGGGCGCTCGTATGCCTGGCCTGCCAGGGGGGCGAATTTGGATTGGTTGAGAAGGTGCGGGGGGAATTGTTGGAAGGGTGTGAAGGGCATGTGGAAACCAGGTGCGGAAGAGCGTTGATAGGGCTGCAAGGGGTTGGGCGTCTGCGTTAAGTCGAGCGTGATGGTAGGAAAGGGAGCGGATGCGGAGATTGTAGCCATGGAGGCGCAGGGCAGTACACCTGCTGCTGCCATCATGTTGGAATTATAGGCATCGTTGCTGCTGGTGGAGCCTGAAAGCAGCATGCACGCTGCAGCAGACGTCGTCGATGCCATGGCTGTGGCTGCCGGTGGAAGAGGATGGTTGTGGTTTCCTTCGTATGTCGTCACCAATACCGATCTGTCTTCTGCACATCTCTGAACCTGCACCCAGAACCCATGATTTAATTAACTTATTGTTTACTAAACAACAACGAACTATATTAAAAGAAAAACCTATGGGAGTTTCTGTCTTATGATATATTCGATGACCAGCCTGAGATTTTCAGAGTCTTATCTTAATATAATAAATAAAAGAGTTTCTGGTAAATAATTGTGTGTTTTATTTTGACATATACGATGAATCGCAGAATATGGTGGGAAACAAAACATAATTTCTTACCTAATACACATGATATTGCATTATAACTAATACAATTAAACCATTTTCATTTAGTTTTAAGACACAGATCCTTATCTGTGACGACATGATTAGTTAGCCCTAGGAATTTGTTCTGACTTGGAACGTGTAGACGAAACCAAAAACGTAGTGTAGCATAGAAGAAAAAGTATTGTTAGACGACCAACCTGTTTGCGGACTGGGCAGCCGGCGGCCATGGTGCATCGGTAGTATGCCCTGGGACACGGATTGCCCTTTGCCATCTTCTGTCCGTACTTCCTCCATTGGCACCCATCGCTTATCTGTTAGAATTAAAATATCAGACATTGATCTCTTTTGTAACCCACATGAGAAGCTGGTTCGGATTTGGTTATAATTGGCTTACCATAGGAGCTTCAGATCTCGCTCGAACCGAAACACGGGCTTTTCTGATGGTTGCATCGGTCTGATCAACGGCCGTGGCGCTCTTGCTAGAGAACTTCTGCGTCTTATTGGGTACCCATCCATCGTCATGATCGGAGGTGTCTTCGGTGGTGGAGGGCCTGCTGCTCTTATCGCGGCCATCAAAACCAGCTGGAACTCGAGGATCGCTTGATATATCGGAGCTGTGTATATGCTGCTTGGTCTCCGTTAGAAGAGCAGTGGTTAGATCACGTTTTCTGGATAGGACCTCATGGGTTGTGGGCATGGGGTTGGGGGCATCAGAGGAGTGGGAATGTTGGGAAGCGGCTGGTGCCAGATCCATAAATTGTCTTTGCACTGGTGCTGCAACATCCTTGCCCTCCATCGATCCTAATGATATTGTTAATTTCTCTTCCGCCTGCTAAACCAAAATATATCGGTCAACAACAACAACCAAAAAAAACAAAATACACCATTGCAGAATCGATTTAAAATGGTAAAATCTCTGTGCACCTGCTCTGATGGGCGTTGTTGTTGTTGCATAAGATGCATTAAATGCATCTGCAAATTTCCATAATTATTACTTATGTGATTCAACATGGTTCTCAGCCTCTGGTTTTCTTCGCTCATTCGATCCAGCTCTTCTTGAAGCGTCGCCAACTGTGTACAAACAAATTAACCTAATTTAGGAGAGATTGTTTTGCAGTTGTAAATAGTTGGTAAACAATAATGAGGCACAGAAGCGCAAACTCACCTCGCTCTTGGGCTCCGCGTCCTCCGGGCTGGGAGTGTCGGGGGAGCGAACCGGTGACATAGCCTCATCATCCACACTAGACCGATCGCTAGCTGTCTTGGCAGGCATCGTTACAAGTTGCAGACCAGTCTGCACATGATTTCAACACGGTGAGATTGTAATCATATCATTCTGTTTCTCACTAGATTATAAAATTGCATGTGTAGGACGCGTGTATTGCATACCGAGACAGTATTATTTCCGTTGGAGGAACGGACGTGGTGGTGGGTGGAAGTAGAAGCGAGAGCCAAGGAATCGTCAGAACTCTTTCTCTCCTTCTCGGGGACGAAGTCGAAACCGAGACCTGCGCCACCAGATTTCTGCGAGAAGAAATCCACCACAGCATTAGCGCTCCCATTCTTGGCTTCGATCTCGTCTTCAACCTTGACTGACAAGTCTAATCTGGTACCATTCTCCATGGATTCCAGCTTTCTTCTATACTTTTGCTTTAGAAAAGTGTCCAACAGATGGTGGTCTCTGTAAATTGTGCTCAATCCAGCCGCGTCCATACAAAGCAAAAGAAAACTCTAAAACGATTGGTGCTTCTCACAAGATAATCAATCTGAAGTATAAGAATGAATGGTAGACAAGAGACAGCGAAGAAAGAGGGCTTAAGAAACGGAGAAATGGGGGAGAAGAAAGTTGAAGTTTGGGCAGGAGAAAACAGGTGCCTATAAAAGGGCGCCGGCCGACGTCATTGCTTACGTAGCAAAATCCCTTGTATAAAAGCTACGTGCACATTGTCAATTATAGCGGGCAGGCAGACGCGGCAAGACACAGACTTTCCCATCTTCACGTCAAATGCAGAAGAGGCCCCGTGTGACGATAAAGGTTGACTAAGTCAGACGGAAGATTGACTAGTTCTAGTTGGACCCGGCTCCTTCCAGAAAGATACGACGGAGGGCGGTCAGTGGTCACGGTCTAAGTTCCCGCACCGAATGCCGCTTTCGATGCGAGCGAATTTATTCCTTTCATATTGCTAATGCTACCTAGTGTTTGAGACTTGAACGGCAGTCAAGCAATTTCAATGAAACTTCGAGGATGCTATTGCTTTCCATACTCCACCGCCAACATTCATTAAAACACTTTACCTCTACTTCGCAAAATTGGCGGCGCACGTAGTTACCGGTTGGACGTACTCGCACGTGCACTCCCCGTTTCCGCGCTCCCTACGCTCCCTATTTCAACATGCCACCTAAACCCTAACGTAAACTGGAGAAGCATTGCCCCTTCCAGACGGACGGTTTTGAATTAGGTCCCGAAAAACTCTATAAAAACTCCTCCGTCAACAAACAACAAATACCTATTGCACAAATTTCTGTCTTCCCACGTGCCACGTGCTGCCAATCTTTAGAGCAGGTCAAAAATGCCTTCCTTTCCACTGTCCACCACAAATCCCTGTTTTTCAACACTCCCAATAAATCACGCTTGTTAAGCCTTTCCTTTCCTCAGTGTTTGAGATTTTTGACTCAACCTCGAACCTACCCCTAATACACGTGTAATGCGTGAACAATATTCAAATTACACTTCGAATTCATAATTGCAATTAAATCATCATTTAAAATTAAACAAATAGCATATTTATCTTTTACAAAACCTGAGATATTTTTCTATATAGTTTAGATGATTTTATAAAAGATAGATAGCTATGTTTTTATTTTACTTTACAAATATTTAAAATTTATTTTATTAATTCAGAAAGTTATTTTACAATAGCAACAAAAGTCAGTTAACATTTTTTTTTATCCTATATTTTAGATTTGACAATAATTTATAAATCAAAATTTATTTATTTTGATCGGTAAGCAAGAGATTTTATATTAATATGATAAAAAGATGCATTGATCTGGGCTGCCTGCAAAAACTCCATATATCCCAAGACACACTAAAGGGTCACCCCCAATTTATAAATCAAAATATTAATATTTAGTATTTTTAAAATAAAATATTTGTAAATAAATAAAATAGCTCCAAATTGATTTCTTTAAACATTTAGATAGATGTATTTAAAATATTTATATTAGTTTATTAATATAAATTATGCTTATTTTATTTTTTATACTTAAAAGTTATTTTAAAAAAATATATATTTAATAGATTTATTTATTTAAAAGTTATTCTATTTTACTGTAGAATTATTTTCTTGATATTTATTAATAGTTATTTTATATTTTTAGTTTTTTAAAATATATGTCCTTAGATTCTTAATAGTTTTTGTTAGCACACTCACATCATTACATTCCACTTCTTACATCTTTCAATCTAAAAAAAATAGAATTATTAAAATAGTTCTTATGTAAATAAAATAATTATTAAGTAAATAAAATTAATATAATTCTTAAATAAGTAAAATTAAAAATTACAGGTTTGAACCTTCTTTTTGATGTTGATGGTGTTCATACTAGTGACTTACTGCTCCAAACCCTTATTGAATTGGTGTGCTCCGACTAAGCTAAAAACTACCACATTCACAAATAAAAAAGAAAACTCTTAAAGAAATAAAATAATTTAGGATTTAAATATTTCTTAATATTTTTAGATAAATGTATTTAAAATATTTATATTTATTTTTATTGAAAGAGTTATTTTATTTTTGTATGTAACTTTTAATTTTACTTTTATAAAGTCAATATTCATTATTTTGATAATTCTTTTGTTTTGTTCTTATTTTGAGAAGTGTAATAAATATTATATAATATACATTATTTCTTAAAATTTTGATATCTTTATATTTAAAAATAAATAATAATTTTTCATATATATATGTATATATTAAAAATAAAATATTATTAAATTTATATTTATTTAAATATTCATATGTTTTATTTCTATAATTAATTATGTTAACTGTATATTTTAATATTTTTTTTAAACCCTATTAGAAAAAATAAAATAAAAAATGAATAATAGCAAAGCGAGGGAGGTAAAATTAATTTCATTGGATAGCGCCCAAGGAAAGAGTGAGAAGGTAGGTTGTAGAGAAAGGAATTGGATGATGATAGGTAAGATGCGTGTCATTTACTCCACCAGGAAGGAAGGAAGGAAGGAAGATACGGAGAAAGTAGTTGCAAAATATGTTTTTAATAGCTACCTAGTGAATGTGGTGGACTAACAAGTTGTTGATTGAAGAGATAGGTCAAAAGGCGAGGCAAAAAGAATAATATGAAACCAATGTGAAGAATTGGAAAATGGCACGTAGGCATCCATTCAAATTCAAAGTTTTTCCTTGATGAAGATGCTTAGTTGGAATATTCAAGGGATTAATGCCATTTATTAAAATTCTTGAAAGACGAGGAAAGCCTAAATATCTTGATACTGTTGGAAAGTCTCAATATCTTGATGTTGTTGGAAATCAAATTTAGTGAGGATTTTTTTAAGGAGAATATGGAAAAGGAGTTATTGAGTGATGGTTGTGTTAGAGGATTGATAGCCATATGGGATAATTCCAATTTTTATGGTAGGATTTTTTCTTATTGTTACAATATTTGGAATATTTTGATCACAAGTGTACAATGAAATCTAAAGGTGATTATTTTGAATGTATATGATCTTAACATAGAAGGTGAAGGGGTGAAGGTTTGGGAAGATTGAAGAAGTTTTGAGGCCTAGTTAAGCAATATCAAGTGGGTGTTAGGGGGTGATTCCAATGTCATATTGGACCTCAAGGATAAATTTGGTGATATTAGAAAGGTGATGAATGATTATTCCTCTTAGGAAGCATACAATGGTCCCTTCTTGTTGGATATGAAGTCCAAATTTGGTTGGTTCATGTGGAGTAATAGATGCACTAGTGAGTATTGCATCAAGTATAGATTAGGCATATTCTTTATAAACTTTAAATGAGTCTTGAAGAAGGTTATTTTCTTAGCTTAGGTAATCCCATTTGGGGGATTTGATCACGTTCCTATCATGTTGGCACTCAATAAGGATCGTATGCCCAATAGATGCACCTTCAAAATGGAATTCTATTGGCTGGACACCCACACTATGAACAACTTATCAATAACTAATGGGGTAGTAGGGTCAAGGGGTGTCACCAATCTATACTACAAAAGAAATTGACCATCATGAAGACCTATGCTAGGGAATGAAACAAAGTAGAGATGGGAAATATCTTTCATAAGAGATAGGTTGTGGAATTTTATCTAGGCTGATTAGAAGCAAATATTACCAAGAATGAACTCTCTGAGGAGGAAAGAAGCATAACACATAGGCTACGAGAGGAATTGAACACCAATTTGCATATGGAAGAGATCTTCTAGTTGCAAAAGTCTGGGATTATATGGTTAAAGGAGGGGGCCATAATACCAAGTTTTTCCATCTCTCAAGTAAATAAAATTAAAAGAATCATGATTCCTTCTAGTTTAGAAGTTATCAACATTGTGGTGATCAAGGAAGAAGGGCTCTAATTCTTTAAAAATCTTTTGGTGGTTGCTCTTGAGGTGGATTGGGTGGCCCAAGTAGACCTGCTTCACTATATTTTAAATATTATCAAGGAGGAGAAAAACATGGCCTTAATGAAACATTTCATGTTGGAAGAGATTAAGGAGGTAATCTTCTCTCTTACTGCTAGGAAGGAACTTAGCACAAACGATTTCAAGTTGGTTTCTTCCAAACTATAGACACCTAAAATTATCCACATTCTAACCACATCCACATTTATCCCCTTCCAACATTAATTAAGTAAAACTAATTATTTAATTAACATTTCCATTCATCTATCTAACATTAATTAAATAAATTCAAATAATTGATTTAATTAATTTATTATTTTAACCATTTCCTCTATAGTCAAGCCTTAATTGAACATTTATTTAATTGAGTTCACCTTTTATGTCCCAATCTTTCAAAAAATTAAATAAATACAACTTATTTATATTTAATTTTATAAAATTCTCCCTCAAATTATTAGTTGACTATAGCTAATTAGTTAACTAATAAACCCACTTGCACATTCCTAAGCATGCTTAACCTATGGTCAAACTTGCACATGTCATGCATGTACATGGTCCATGCTTCCCACTTTCGTACAAAATCCTCTTAGCATATTTCATCCATCCATTTTATCAAGAAAATCCTAACCCTTCACATGTCTTTAGAAAAAAGACTTTTTGGACTTCCAAAAAGGTCCATTTTGATCCTCAACCTTCATCCTTTTCTAAAAGAACCTTGATCATCTAAATCCATTTAATCTTGGACCTCTTTAAGTGCACAAATCGCAAGTGTGATAGTTTGAGGCTTCTCCTTCTCCCAATCCTTTTACTCAATCTCAACCTTTGATCAACCATCCATCAAATCTATAAATAACACCTCTTGTAGGCTATTTTTAGAAGCTTGTGAAGTATAAAGTCATATTTTAATACAACTACATATATAATCATCTTTCAATCATAAATCCATTGGAACAAAACTTGATACACATCTTTTGTGTGCAATAAGGAGTTGTGGGTGAGAGAAATTTGATTTCTTTCATCTTTTTTTTGTGCAATTCCTTTGCTTAATTTGAGGTGTCAATTAAGTGTACAATAGGATTTGAATTAATGGTTTGAGGCCTTATTTTATGTTCTACATTTATATTGATTATATTTTAGCATGCCCAATGGGATCCACATCTATATTCTAATAATTTCTTAAGTGTTTTATGATTTTTTCCACTACAAGCTTCTAGTTTGACACACCCACCCCTACTTTGGGTCCATGTGTTTCATGTATTGTCACACCCATTTGGTGTACCCACCCTTACTTTTTACACCTTTGTTTCACACATTGGTACACCTATCTTCATATTGGTGCACCCATATTCACACTAGTTTACTTATCTCTATTTTAGAAACATGCCAAACTAATGGTTCTCACATCATTTTCCCCTCACTTTGTAACTAAAATTTGGGGAAAGGGAAACCTTTAAGTTTTCACCTTAGGGTTTGAAACCTTTCCCTTAATTTCATGGGGAGGGGGGTTTGTGTGTGTGAGGATGTAATGTAAATGTAAAGGTGGCATGGGGGTTGAAGGGTTTGGACAAGGTGTGTGATTGACTTATAGTCTAATAGGTGAGTCAACTAACCCTTAGTCTAATAGGTGAGTCAACTAACCCTTAACCAAATCTAGAAATGTCCTCAAGATGAAATGAAATGATTTAATTGACCTAATGATGCAAATAACCACTTTAACACAAAAAAAGGAGATCTAAAGTGTCACAGGAAAAATTGGACAATAGAAACAGAAAGGGGAGGACACTATGCACTTGTGATATAAATTTTAGCTTGATTTTCTAGGATGTTTCCTTTGGGGGCACCACTGTCGTAGTAGGTATTTTTCATATCTATTTTCGTAGTCCTCTGATGTCAAATATTCACTTTCATTTCCCGTCTACAAAATTGTTAAATCATGTTGTATATTTTTTATATCACCCTTTAATGGCTTCCTTGAAGGACTGAAGTCATGCACATCACCTCAAGGTCTTGATCTTGCTTTCTTGATTTGCTTGAATGATTTGGAGACCTAAAACAAGAATTGACCTTCACAAAACAAAGATAACATGAACACATGAATTCACATAGAATTTTGACATGATGTTGGATCTTGAATTGCTACAATAAATCCTCTAATAGATTCTCTTGACTTGTTGAATAATACTCTTGATAATAAGCTTGCTCTTGATGCTCACTTTTTTTCACTTCATTTTCAAATGATGCAATAACTAGGTATTTATACACTATTATTCTAATTTCCTAAAAAATTAAATCTCGACAATCGACTTTAGATATTTGAATTTTAAATAATAAAATACTGACACCAACATATTTGAATTTGGAGCCAAAATAGGAGGGCATAAGTGCCCTAGGCACCAGTGTCCTAGCCCTATTTTTAGAAGTTTAAAATGTCAAGGACAGTATTAAATGAGAGCATTTGTTTTATGCTTGCAAATTGTCAAAAAATATTTAAAATAAGTTGTGGAATGTATAATTTTGGAAATTAGGGACCAAATTAGGCTCAATAATTTAGGGGGGGGAAATAATAATGTGAAATTATCAAGGGTGACAATTTACGATGCTACATTTAGTCCCACTTGAGTGAGAGTATGAACTCACGCTTAGACTCACACTAAAGTAGAAAATTTATGTTAAGAGGGGTTTGAATAAATAAATGTTGAGGAGATAGGATGACTAAGGATCAAGGGAGGTGACCAAGCCCTCAAGATTCAAGATCCCATGGAAAACCAACATAAGCACGAACACACATGTATGATATGTAATAAGGTAACATACACAAATATGTACAATAAAAAAATAAAATGCAAAAAGAGGGTATGGACTAACAAGTTGTGTTATGCTAGGATCCACACCAAAAGTGTTCACGACTCACACAATAGCAAAGTCTCATATTTTCTATGTGAATCACAAAAAGGAAGGCACATGAGCTAGTGAAGTTTGGTATTCACTAGGTGAGCCCCCAAGACAAGGTAGCAAAGTGAGAAACACACTAGGTCTAGTGAGGACCACTTTTCACTAGGTGTGTACCCATAACCAAACCAAGAGTTATACTCCTCGATAACTCCGATAAGGTGCCACAAAATGATCAAAATGCTATGCCAATGCAACACTAAGTTCAATGGATGTGAACAAAGTGAAGAAAATAATGCCAATGTATGCCCCTACTTTAAAGAAATTGCAAAACACCATGCTATGAGAAATTACTTTAAAGTAGAAAATGATAAATGACATACAATAAGAAAGTCATAAGAGCTTATTTGGAAAGGCCTATGTAAATGATATGTTTCCAAATAAAGCTACATCATGATAAGGGGTTTCCCCCAAATGTAATGTGACAAACAATATAGAATATGAACACTAGAGGGATCCACTGATCTGGGATCAGTATACGTCTTTGCTACAATAATATAATAGAGCTTGGAACTAACATCATTCCCCAAATTCTCTTGGATCAAAAAAACACAATGGAGGAACGACACATAGAGAGAGAAGGAAAACAAACTTTTGGGTCAACATGGAAGAGACCTAAATGTCTCAATGCTTTGCATCATCCCCAAAAGGAAAAAATAAGACAAAAATAAAAAGATAAAGTTTATGACATACAAAAGAATGAAGATACTATTGAACATACACTGAAATATTGAGAGGGGGGGTAAATCAGTATTCAAATAAATCTCAAATCCTCTAGAGTAAACTAAAACTTAATATTTACAACATTAATAGAAATATGAAATGTCAACACAATGAATAACACCACATAACACCAGATATACATAAAAAACCTCAAAGGAGTAAAACCATGGTGAGAAAAGCTACTAGGAGCTACTATCATAATCTAGCCTCACAATGCATCACAATTACAACTTTTTTTAAGGGCTACAACCAAAGGAAGCTACTACTCCCTATAGAAAGGTTTTAGGGTCACTCCCAAGGAAGCTACAACCCCTTGCAGACTTTGTTTTAGGGTTTCAACCCAAGGAAGCAACTACATCTTGAATTGAGAATGAACTCAAAAAAGACTACAACACGACAGTCCTTCTACTATTTGAATCTGACAATGAAGATCAATCCTTTTGATTACAATTCTACCTTTGACAACTTCTGTAACTTCTTCAAATGTCTTCTCTGTAGCTTACCGACTCATTGCTTTCAGCCTTCAAGAAGTTTTTCCTTTGGCTCACTACCTCCAGCAATTAGTTAGGCACATTATTTTCTTCCATTCTATCTCAAAGATATGATCAAACTAAATCCAGATAGGATATACAAATTTTTCTCTTTCTCTTTGATTTTCTTACATATACACCATAATGTATTACACATCCTCATTCAACTTCTTACACACACACCACCTAGATCAACTAGGTTTAAAATATATGCATGATATTACATTGATTACATTACATGTCGGTCAAGAACAACAAGAATATTACAATTATAGGTCGGCCAAAAATAAAATAACAACATGAAATGTGTAGAGGGAAAACCCTAAAAAGAACTACACACAATACCAGGAAGAGAAAAATGTCTTGTGGATTCCAAAACAAAATTAACCTAGTCCTAAGCACCCTTCACAACACCAGTCTTCAAATAACAACATCTGGACACTTCACACATTTGAAATAGGTTGGCCTTAAGCAATAAATTATGAAGCTTGAAGCATGTTGACCATTACAACTTGGCGGTACTCATGAAAGATTAAACATTTCTTGTGCTTCTCCTAGATGATTCAACATGATCCATACAACATCTTCAAACACTTCAAGGATTCCATACAAACCCCAACTCATGGTGCACACCTTCAACATATCTTAGTCAGCTAGGAAAAAGCATAATCAAGCAGCATCTTCATTCCAAACCACAACCAATTCCAAAGAAACCAAAAAACACCTTGCATAGAAACAAGAAACATCACAAGATCTTCAGGATCATTCTCCACTAGCCAATTCACCACTTCATACAACAAGTTGGCACAAGCCAACATACACTGAAACTAGCCACCAGAAGATACAATCCTACACTCTGTCATTTACAACATTCTTTGTGGAGGGACAAATGATATGAAACTTTGGATATAACACCTTTACAACATATTGAACTTAAATTTTGAACTACATGAAACCATATCTACAAATGTGGAGGAATGAAAAGTCAAACATCACACCTCTGTGAGCATCCTCACATAAACCACACTATCTTCAAACTAACACTTACAAAACACCTTTCTAGTAATCCAAACAACATGAAACTTGAATCAAAAATGCTTTGTCAACATTTGAAGCTAACTTCCAAACTGTAGGAGCACAACATCACCAATATAGAAATGTGAAGCATTTCTTAGAGACTCTCACAACCAATCAACCAAACTACAACACTACCAACCAAAATGCAACCAAGTCCAACATACTTCTGACATCAATGACAACCAATACTCCCTCTTTTGACATCAATGACAACCAAACTACAATAGATACAAATAGAATAATGTCACAACAAGTTCATTTCCTTTGTATCCTTGTGCCAACAGAGCAACAAGGCCCATCCAAAGAAAACTCACAAACACAAAGACATGCCAGGAAACACAACACGAGAGATCACATCATGTGCAAGAAAACATAAATAACACATGAAACACACATAAAGGAGTAATGCACATGTGATCCGACCTAAAGCAAGTAGTTTGCATCCCAATCTTTCTCATCATATAGGGAAGGTAGACAACTAGCTAAAGGGACTACAACAAATGTTCTACTAGGAGCATCTCCATGTTTAACATGTGGTGGGTTAGTCTTATCAAGAGGATCATCACAATTTCCCCCATCTAAATCATTTGCTTTTAAAATAAAACATTAAGCTCATTATGCACCTTTTTATCAATTTTAGCAAGTTCATCTTCATCATCCAAATTAACCACAATGGGAGGTTTTATGATAATTGAAGTTAAATTTTCTTGTTTTGGTTCCATGTCTTGTTTTGGTGAAATTTGTAATTCTTCTTGAGTTGTTTCCATAGGTGTTGGATTATCATTTACTGTTTTATTCTTTTTTTCCAATTGACAAGCAATAGACGATGCCTATGCCTACGCTCTTTAGCATTTTCATTTCTTCTTGCACTGTTTTCAATTTGTGACGGGGTAGGAGAGGGTTTCCAAACCATTGGTTTCTTTTCTTCCTTTAAGGGAGGAACTAAAGGAACCATCAGGGGTTAGGAAACCACTATCTCTTTAGGTCTATACACTTTTTTTTTATCTTTGGAAGAACAAAAGGAATCATTTGATTGTCTCTTGGTTTTTTATAAGAGATGGGTGGAGGAATTGCAACATATTTACCTTGGTTACTTGGAAGGGTCTTTGTTTTAGGCATGGGCTCATCCATAATTGGTAGGGCAGGAGGAATAACCATGGTCTTATCATTTTCAGGATTATTGGTAAGATATAGCTCAATTATGTGCTTTTCCTTAAACTTTTAGTATGATTTGAAAAAGAAGCCCTCATGAGTTTTAATAGGTTCCATAGGTTGATGCCAAAGGAATCCAATGAAAAGTTCTCACGGGAAGACAAAGGATTAAACCCACTCTGATGCACTATAAATATCTCATTTTCAAGGGGGGACTTTATGCACTTGTGAATAACCAATGAGACAACATTCATGGAGTGTAGCCATGGGTAGCCTAGCTTCACATGGAATTGGTCCAACATTGAGATGATGGAGAATGATCATACATCTAATTATTTTGGCCCAAATTTAAGAAGAAGAGTGATCAAACCTATCATAAGGTGAGCAAAACCATCATAATTTTTCAACCATGCTTTTGATTATTCATAAGAATCTTGATAAAGTGATATGTTTTAGGACCTATGACAATTGCTAATGAATGATTAACTATCACAATGATTGATTCAAGCTTTACAAATGAAATTAACATAATAGAAATACTTAAACAACATAGCATAACAAGATGATAACAAAATGAAAGAGAGAAGAGATAGAAGACAAAACACAATTGATAACGGAGTTCGTCCGAGTGGACTACGTCTCCGAGTCCCTCTCCAATAGAGTGACCAATCCTATTATGCTCCAAGAAAAAGATTACAATTGCAAAACAAAACCATTCCCTTCCAGCACTTTGGCGGCATAATGCTCCTCTGACATACAAGAATGGCTTCAAGTCTTCAATGTGGTTCTCCCAGCGTCATCACCTGCTTGATTTCTGAATGCCTCACTCTCCCAATTTCACCCCTTTTTATACAAAAAAATAGCCCAATTTGGTTGATAACCAAATGATTTTCAAAATCAACCATATCCCCTTTACAAAGTAAAAATATTTGAAAATCCCCCCTTTTACATAGATAAATTCATAATAATCCTCCTTTTTACAAAATAAAATCATTTAAGATCCTTAATATTATCTTAGTTGACTTTATTTAAGCCCTCCCAAATCTTCATTCTCGGGCTTAAAATATCTTAAAGAGTTTTATTTTTAATTATGGATTATCTCTTATATATATAGAGGGTCAAGTCTTTTAAATAAAGGGGTATCGACCTTGAAAACTTTAACAAAACTAACTGTAGTTCGTGATATATTTAGAGTCATACATTGGCTCAACGGTGGATAATCCTTTTGGTGGCAGGGTGATCGGGAGGTCGACCCTCGTACCGTCCATTTGAAAACTGATTTCAAATTATAAGCTGATAAAACAAACTGGTGGTAGTTATTTGTTAAGCACATATTGTGTGGCATAACGGTTAGAGCTTTGGATGATACCCGGGAGGTGGGGTATCGAATCCCCCCAATTCAATTTTGGCAGATCATTCCAATTGCCAGAAGTGGGAGAGGATGGGGTGCCATGTGGCATGTAGATGATGTGCCACATGGTGCAATTTCATTCACTAACCAGGACACATTGTCTACCACGTAGTGCTGACTGGACCGCCATCTGATCATGCTGACTAGACGCGGATGCCATGTGCTACGTTGTTGTTGGACCACACCATCATACAGACTGTACGACTCTCCATGCCACTTTCCATGTGTCTTGTCTTGATTGGTCCACATCACCAATCGTACCGTATAGACTACCAAGTCAGCATGTTGATGTCATCATCCGTACTGGCCCCGAGTTCTAAGTTAGTCGATCATCATGTATGGTTAATCATTTAAATGCTCCCTATAGTCAAGCCATAATATTTTTCAATTGACTTCATTTAATCCATCCTGAATAAGGCGACTCAAAGGAGTGTGGTAAGGTGGTAAACAAAAAGAAGATAAAGAATACACCACTATATTGTTGGGAGGGTGAGCAACATATGTGGTAGAGCGGTATACATTGCAACCCTGCAGCAAGAAGTCTTGAGCAAGGCGGTAGAGCGGTAAGCATGGAAGATAAGTGGACATCGTAGTACCGCATAAGGAAATTCAAAGGAGTGTGGTAAGGCAGTAAACAATAAGAAGATAAATCATACACTGTTATACCACTGGGAGGGTGAGCAACATATGCAGTAGAGCGGTGTACACCGCAACCCCATAGCAAGAAGTCTTGAGCAAGGCAGTAGTGTTGTAAACATTAGAATGGAAGGGAAAAACAACACCATACTGCAACGGGTATAATAAGAGACAACAATAGTACATTAATCATGGCATCATTACAATTTATAGCAATAAATGCCCTCACACATGCTTCAAAATTAATTTCAAGGATTTGAGCTTGTTGGGAAACTATCTGGCAAAGAATTGGCATTGATATTGATATGACTAAATACCGTGCCCTCAAAAGAAAGTGAATTTTCCTAAGAGGAAAGCTTTTCCAGATCAATGATCATGGGCTTTCTACGTTGATTAAAGGAAACATACGTCTAAAGTGTCTTAAGCCTTGTTATTTCTTCAATTATGCAAATTAATTAGTTGTTAGTAAAAGAAGTAGTTTTGAAGGGTCGTCTCTTTTTGTAAAAGGCCTGAAGCTTGTTGCTTCCTATATAAATAGGAAACCAAGGCCAATTTTGAGAGGATCATCATATCATATTCCATTTTCATTTCTGTTATAGTAGGAATTAGTAAGAAGATAGATTGCACATTCCACCCATCCATATCATATCAAAGACTTCTGCTATAAATGTATATATATTTGAAACAACATAATGGAGAAGATTGCTCATAATTGGTAATCTATTTTAGTGTTCAATTGTTGTGTTAAATTTCATGCTTATATATTACTATGTTGTCTCCTAAGTGGTTTCTTAAAGTTATTTTAATTCATAAGATTTATTAGGGCACATTTTTTGTTACTGTGTGATTATTTTGAGCTTATGAATGAAATAGAACATATTATTATCAAAGATTCTCCATGACTGCGTTATCATTCTGTATTTTTTCTTATGTTTTCCATACTTATTTCTTCTTATATTTGAATGAATATCAGTTATTGAGCCTCAATACTGTGCTTATGTGAATGAATATGCTGATACAGTAAAGCATACACTATGGATGTTTTCAATTACATGTTCAAACTTATGTTCAACATAAAAATGGAAATATTTAAAAATAATAAAGTTAGCAAAGTTTCTTATTTAAATAATTGTGTGTTATGTGCATTAATATTTTAATAAATTTTGTGTCGTCATGAACATATGTTGATACAAAATGAATGGAAGAAGCATCCAAGTAATCGTAATTTTTTCTGCCAACAATTCATACCAAAGATTGAACAATTTAAGGATATTGCAATAGGTAATTTGTATCGACACAAATAATATTACTGAAACGTTTCAAAGTTTGGGCCATAAGAATCATCTTTTTTTAAACATGGATTGCAAATAATTTTGAAAATTTAGAAGTCTTGGTCATTAATATTATTGTTTGCTACAATGTCATCTAGTGTATCATTGTTAATGCTCATATGTTCTTTCAAGTATTTAATATTATCATCATCCTCATCTTGACCTGCATCATCTTCATCATCATTGAAATTTGACTGTACACCATCTATATTGTTAGCAGATGTATTTGGATCATCATTTTCTATACCATCCATATTGTTGTCTTCCATAACATCATCTAACTCTAGATTGTTGTCTTCTTGTGCCTGAACATAACCATCTTCAACATCATCATGAATGTCAATTTATTCAATGTTCTCTAATCCCTCTCTCATTTTGTTGGCCATCATTGTTTTGCTCAGTATCCACTAATGTTTCATCAAATACATGCCTTAATCTTGGATCATAATGTATAACAAACATCCATTTCGGGTCCAAAATATCTTCATAGAAAAATACCTGCACATGAACGAAATACAAATATTAGAAGTATGTTATAACAATTTTATTGATTAATAAACACATGTATATATTCACAATAAACTATGAATTAATAGATTAATGATCACTACCGCTTCTTGTTTGAGTTAAAGAAATACCTGCTCACAATGAATTGGTAGAACATAAGGCTCCTTATCCTCCGGTAGAAAGCATGAGGAATCTATAGAAAACAATCCACTATGAGTATCATGTCTTCGTGTCCTCTCAAATGCTTCATACCATCTACACTTAAAAATACAACATTTAAAAGAGCGGTAATCCAACTCAATAATTTCTTGTATTTTCCCAACATATTGTAGATTCCCTTCAATTATATTCTTATCTTTTGAGCTTGGTCAACTGGATTGCTTGAAGTCAACCATGATGCCACAATCGAAGGATCGCCTCTTTACATCTACACTTTCTACATGATAATGTCAACCATATGCCCACATTGTAAGATATTTCCTCGCCTGTGAAAGACCATTTATTTCAGTGAAAACAAATATAATGACGAATATTAAAATAGTTAATAGTGTCAAAACTATAAGGAAACAACATTTTGTAAAATTCCAACTATACCTTTCTTTCACATCCTCTAGACATGTTGATTTCATCTTCTCTTATGTTTGAATCTATACCTGCATCTTCTATTTGATTTTGAATTTGTTCAGTAACCCATTCTAGTGTGCAATATTTTCCCCATTACCCAAGCAGATAAGTGGGAAGTGGAGTATTCTTTGGGTTCGATCTCTTAAACTGTCTCCTTGCTTCTAACACTTCTTCTCTCTTTTTATCATACAAACCAATCCATTTGTTCATAAAGTCCATGTGGTAAAAAATGAACTTGTTGAGTATAGAAATTTCGTCTACACCTATTACATCTCAACATGTTTATTTCAAACTCCAAATGTCATGCTGTTAATTTGACAAATAAATTACAGAGTAAATTAATGATTACAAGAAAAAAAACCACATTGATCGTGAATTTACTTACTAATTTCTACTTCAACACCATTAGATTTTGATTTTTCTCCATCGATAATATTCAATGCTCGTTCTTCATCCTAGACGCGTGGACCATCTTCAAAATCCTTACAAATGAATTCTTATAGGAAGAAAAATACTTCATTCAATACATACCCTTCAGCCATGCAACCCTCTGGATGTGCCTTTTTTCAGACATATCTTTTAAGAGTTTTCATATACCTCTCAAAGAAAAACATCCACCTCATTGATATGACACTCTCCAATTCAATGTCATCAACTAGGTGTATAAGTAAATGGACTTGTAGGTCCATGAAACTTGTAGGGAGTTCCTTCTCAAATACACATACAATTTCTGCAATTTCCTCCTTCCACTTTGGCACTTCAGATTCATGGATCTCCATGGAGGTCATCCACCTAATATAAGAATAGTAAATTGGTATGAACCTTTAGTCATAAATTAAAATGCAATATAATGTCTCTATGTCTCTCATACATGAACATTTCATATAACCACATACCTTGTAAATGCTGAAAATTGACTTATGGCATTCCTTAAGTCAACTGTAAGACAAGAATCCCCCCTAATTGCCAATGGCATGATATGCTATCAAACACAGTTATGAAAAGGTCATTAGTAATTTTTTCTCACACAATAAAATATCAAAATATATTTAGTACTTAATCAATGTTACCAATAAATGTTAGATGATGATATATAATAACTTCATTAAATTATGAAAATCATGTGTTTTAAATCCTGTGATATTTCCATCAACTGTAAAAGCTTTAGCCAACGATGACTCATAGTAGATGTCCTTATTGAATGGATGACATTTTTTAGTTGGTCTAGCTTTTTTTTTTCAAAATCCATGGAGCTTCTACATATGTTTTATTTTCCCTGCTGGGCTACAAATGTTTTCTATCAAATTTGGTACGCAAAAGAGCAATATCTGTCCTTGAAGACAAGGTGTCCTCTCTGCCTGATATATGTCGAAATATAGAATCTAGGACATTTTTGAAGATTTGCATAGGATCTAAATAGGTGAGATATTAATAGATCCTTCCAGTAAGGGAGCTCATAAATATGGATTTCCTTTTCATTCCTTTTGGCATATGAACTACAACTTGTTCTAGTTCTTCAATTGAATAACCCCAATCAAAAAAATCCTCCCAAGCTTTCAATTCAGCATCTTCATACTTTTTAAGCCAATCACCTAGACCCATAATCATGGGAGGGCCTCTATTTTCAACGTTTCCATCCAATTGATTCTTCTGGCAATTTCTAAACCTATGATCTAGTGGTAGAAAAACCTTGTTGGTTGCGTAAATAAATTTATGTAGATCTTTAGAATACCGCCCTTGAAATTTTTTTGCACATCTTGGACATGCAAATATCCCCTTTTTTTGAAGCCCTACAATTCAAAAATTAATGTTAATAACATCAAAAAAATAGTATAAAAATAAGTATGAAAGTTGCGATGAAAATAAATTATGAGTACGTGTAAATACGTAAATATTTTATCTTACCAAAACAAACACCAAGTCCTGGGAAATCATGAATATTCCAACATAGCACACCATACAACATGAAGGACCTATTTGATGGAGGACGTGATATGTCATACATTCTTATGCCTTTCCATAATAGTTGCATCTCATCAATAAAAGGCACAAGATAAACATCCATTTTTTTAACTTGATGTTTTCTTGGAACAATGAGAGTCAACATAAGGTGCTCCTTTCTAACACTCATCCATGGGGGAACATTGTATACTATCAATCCGACTGGCCAAACACTATAATTTGAGCTCAAGAAAGAGAATGGGCACACTCCATCAATTGAAAGACTAAACTTGATACTACAAGGTTCATCTTTGAATTTTCTTGGCCATTTTTCCTTTGTGTTTCATTGCTTTGGAGTTGACCAAAATTCGCATGAATCCATCTTTAATCCTATTCTTTGCATGCCAGTCCATCAATTGTGCAAGTGACTTGCAACAAAACATTTGTTGAAGTCTAGGTATAATTGGCATGTGACATAAAACCTTCTTTGGAACTGTAGGACCTTGTACATCTATATGATATCTCTTCTCTTTGCATATAGGGAATTCTAGCTTGTTATGATATTCATCTCTATATAAAATGCAATCATTTTTACATGAATGAATTTGCTTATATTCAATCCCCAACTCAACCAACAACAGGTGTGCCTCTCTACAAGTTGATGGCAACACATTCTCTTTAGGGAATATTTTAGTTTTTAGTGCCTTGTAAGATTGCTAGAGATTAAATCAATTGAGTGTTTGACTTATGATGAACATGTTTGATATGTTAATCTATACTAGGACCGTTTATATACAATATATGGTTTTAAAATCCCCTTAAAGAAATATAAACGAAGTTGATGAATGTTTACGAATTGTTTACACCAATTGACAATGCAAAGTAAGAAATAGATTTCAACTCACTTTAGTAGGGTAGTGAATCCTTTGTCTAACCAACCAAATAGTGACTTGATTTCTAATAATATTAATGTGCATGCCAGTTGTGAGGTTCTACTTGCATCCGATTTGAACACGGGTGTCTTCGCTACTTGCTTGATGGAGTCTTTTAGGTTGTTATCATCAACATTACGTTGATGGTAATTACCCCTGCTATCATCGTTACTGTCAGCCATATGATCATTATTGGCATCATTGTTTCCATCCTCAAGGAAACATTTTAAGCATTTCATTCAATCCTTCTTCATGCACTGCATTTTACCTATCACGATCATCATCATTAAGGCTAGGTGGCATCTCTTTAGTGTATGCATATCTCATTAGCTCTTCAAATTTCTTAGGTGGTAGAAATCTCTTCAAACTTGCTCTTTTCGCCTTAGTATTGTATAAAGGATGGTTTGGATCATCCCGTCAAAAACTTAATAACCCAGTTGGATCATGGGTATTAGTATGTGTTTCATCAACATCTTCTACCTATCAAAAAATGCAAACATTATTTAATGTTTTCCAACAATTGTATAATTCATAAATATATCAATTTCAAAGAAATATAATCAAATATGGCTTAAAAAATATAAATATAAATTGTATGAAAATATATACATCAATTGAATAATGGAACATTATTTTATAGATTGCCTTTTTTATACAATAATTTAAATAAAACACAATTTTGACAACATAGTTTATAAAACATCATTCCACACTCATTTATTATTCTTTGGTTTTCTACCCTTAAGAACATCCTTAGGGAGACCTTGTTCTTCCCTTTTCTTTCGTGCACGAGTGCGTTTTAAGAAGGGGTAATCAATCAATAACTCATCCCCAAGGGTAACGTCCTTAATAGCCTCATCCATTATCAATCTATCAACCTCTCTTTCCATATCTCCATCTTTATCATTTATAACCTCAACAAATTGATAATTTGGTCTTACATTAGGGTCCCTTCCCTTACTACTATTTATAAATCCTACAATATTTTTGTGTGTGTATGCACGTCCATCTATATACATAAGATGACCTCTATTAATTTGTTTTCCACTTTCCAATTGGAGATGATGTGTATACATATTCAAATTTAGACCATATGCAGACATGCTAGGCTTATATTTTGCTAGCCTTCTCCATTCACCTCTGTAATATGATGGATCATAATATGGAATTAATCTCCTACTGGTTTGTTCTGAATTGTTTCTATGTTTAGATACCACATGTACATTTTGGACAATAAAGAGGCCTAGATTCGCTCCATGAATATTGGAGGGTCGTATCATGTAGTTGTATCCCCAAAATTGAAACACCTCGTACACTCTAGGTAGTTGTTGATCACTAGAACAAGTGCAATATAGTCGACGATCAAATGTCTCTTTGTAAATTGATCTCAAACTTAGGGGAAATTCATCATCTCCATCACATTCATTCTCATAGGGTATGTAGTCCACCTTCCCCCATCTTTAAGCAAATTATGCATCTTTAAACCGGTTCTTCTTCTATGACTTGTTTTCATCAATTCCTCATCTTCCGAGCTAGTATATTGGCACATATTTTTGTTAGATGTATCATCTGATAAATGATCATTTCCCTCTAGGCTGGAAGTCGGTGATCTAGGAAACTTTAAACTAAGAACTTTATCCTACAAGTATCCATTGAAAAAAAAATTAGTTATTTAAATAATATAAAACAATGTTTAAACGAAGTATACATGTTATTTATATCAAATTGGAAAATTCCTTACCACAATTCCTATTGGATTTGAATCGATTGTAGGAGGAATACTACTGACTAGAAGCTCATCATATATGCAATGTCTTTTCACAAATTCTCATTTGAATTGTTTCTTTCCACAACATACAAAACATCAACAAACAACAATTTTCTCAAAGTATTCATCCCATGTACTATAGTCCTAACCAACCTCTTGTTCAATGCAATCATTTGTTGTGTCTAGAAGATCCATTGTCATATCCTTGAACAACCACTTTTTTCTACGTGATTTAACAATTTTAGGTCCATGTCCATGTCCTCTTTTGCTAGTTCAACGCTCAGGCTCTGCATTTGCTCCAATCTCTGTCTAAAATAATCAACAACATGCATTAATTTATGTCAAGATTGGATAATACATTATAAATTTGAATAATACTATGAAAAAATATGGACGTATCACAAAATGCTATCAAATCATTTTTTCCTAAGTTAAGTCAAAATTTGAGTACCTAATGTCTCGTTTCAGTCGTTGTGTCCTCATATGACATTGCACGATCTGTTTCCATAGCCTCATCTTGCCCCTATAATACACAACATAGTAAATAATGTTTAGTACACAAATTATATCATTTCAACAAATATGCTATCCAACAAAAAACCTCACTTTGGACATATATTTGACATATATTTCACACTTTAGATAACTCATCTAGTTGTATAGGGGTAATTTTTGAGTTCACAAATCTTACCTTATTAGTTTTGCACCCACAAAATTGACATGGGATAATGAATAGATAAAATAGGGAACCATGATTGCTCCCTTGGTACATATGAAGATGAAGTCAATTTAAGATCAATTTATTTATCAACTTCCAAGCAAAATACATAATTTTGCATTGGTAGGCGCTAAATTAGGCGCACTTTGCACCGCCTTTTGCATCCCAAACAGATAAAGAAAATTTGGCTGGAAGGCGGCACTAAATTAGGTGCACTTTGTGTTGCCTTTTGCATCCCAAATAGATTACATTTTTTGGCTGGAAGGTGGTGCTAAATTAGGTGCACTTTGCTACACCGACTATTGCCGACTATTGAATCAAGAACAAAAATTTAAAACTTCCTGCATCAAGAAGGAAGAGATGACAGGAGAAAAAAGTCACACGATGGAAGAGAGGAGAAAAAAGGAAAAAATGACACGAAGGAGAGCTACAAGGAAGTAGATCAAAATTTTGATTTAGTTTGCGACACCATAGGTAAGGTTACAATTTGTTTTTTTCGTTCCCACAAATAATTTTGTTTGGATTAAATGGAGAGATTGTGAAGAAAGGGTTGTGAATATTGTTTTGTTTACATGTGAATCGTTCAAGTCTCATGTGGTTGCAAAGGAGGAGGGTAAAATTGTAGACATTGCATTATTTCCTCTGCATCCGAGAGTAGTGAATGCGTTTTTGAAACCCCAATGCCCTAGTTCACTTATCATTCCCATCCCAAGCTTTCAGTTTCCAGTTCGATTTCTTGGACCAACCTTTCATAAAAAAGTAGTCGAGTGCTTTCAAGACAAGTCGTTAAACTGCATCCGCCACACTGCAGCCAGGTCCCGTGGGAAGAGAGGTTGGTCGAGACAATATGAGGAGATAGGGATTTTGAGACGATAGCTGAATAATAGATAATTTCCTCAAATTTGTGAAACCCTCAGGCTTAAATTAGCTGTTACTAATTTTCACTTATTCTTTTATAGAACAATGAGCTTGTGGTTTCAAATTGATTGTGTGCACACATTCATTTTCTTTCTAATCAGTGGATGCAACTCGAGCATGGGACCTATCTGTGTTAACTCTCAATAAAACCACACTTCGTGCCCTTTTTATCCCCAAAATATTACCATTCAATACAGGTGTGTAAGCATTGATTTTTTTTACAATACATTTGTTTCATTTTGCATATATTTATATCCTTTCAAATATATATTTATATTATATACAAGTGCACAAGCAATTGATTCATAGGTGTTTAAATCTAGAAAGAGAGTCATTCAAGGTAAAACTTTCATACCACAAACTGTACAGAAACTTTCATACCTGACAATGTGTACTTCGTTTGCCTCCATAGACTGGACAAAAATAATTTTCCCTAGGTCGCCTCAAAATGTCAAGCGATAGAGGGAAGATAACAAAGGGAGTAGACTTTGGCCACAATGAGGTCAATTCATTGTCAATTTATAGATTTGTAAATGTTTCCCTTGTTTCTTTCATTTTTACTTTTTACTTTTTTTATTTTTAAATTTAAAAGAAGAAATTTATTTTATATATATAGGAACATGTGATTGACAAAGATAAAGAGGCATTGGCTTCTATATTGGGGGCAGAGGCAGTGAACAATTTGGATGATGTGCATTGGAAAATGCTTGCCAGATACATAGAAAACCGATCTAGTAAAGCCCCTCAAACATTGCAACCAAATCAATCGTGTCAAAGGGAATCAATTGATTGCCCAAGCAGTCTTGGATCGAGCTAAAGATCCAGGAAGAAATTAGTAATAGTAACCTCTAGGAGTGTAGAACAAGGAGCAGAGGCTTCCACTATCCCACCCACTCCTGGGACACAAAATTCTTCCACCATAGCAAGTTTTCATTCTTGCATTGGTACCTAGAATAAGAAGATAGAATATGATGTGGTTTCAAGGGAAGTTCGAATGAAAAATGCTAGAAAAGGGTTTTTGAATAGGTTGAAGGAATCATGCCTTCAACGGTTCAAAGACCATCTACATTTTCCATTCTCAAAGATACTCGTACACCTACAAAAATCAGTTATCAATGACATGGAGACTGAATTTGGCATAGGTTGGTATGTGAAGAAGGTGACGCTACAAATGTCTTAAAATTGCAAGAGATTTCGGTGCAACCAAACAAAGAAGATAAAAAAAATCCATCCCAAGGTAAGCCTCAAAAAAAGGCCAATTGATGTAAGTGTCAAAGTATGGAAAGAGCTTGTAAAAGCATATGAGAAGTCCAAAGCACGAAGGAAGTTCAGTGAGGAGAGTACATAGGTATTTGAATTTTCTCATAAGATTATATCAAATTTATTAAACAATTTTTTAATTTTATTTTTGCATATTTAAATTGAATTAGTATATGTTTTAGGACAAGGCCTCCAAGGATAGGCTTCAAAAACTTCATGCCACACATCACAGTGGCCAGAAAGGTTTACAGGGATCTATAATTTTGTAAGTATATTTAATATGTTAAATGATATTTTTTTTAATTCCCTAGGAAAAAGTAAATGATTGCATATTAATTAGTTTAACTAGTCCATGTGCCATTTTTTGACAGGAGGAGAAATATGGCAGGCATCCAAAGCAATTTGAAAAGGAAAATTTACAAAGCAAAAAGTGGGCCAGTTTTTTAATCTGGATGGAGAATGAGGTATCAATAGTTGAATTTCAATAACTTAGTTGGATATTGTTGTGTTAATATGTCAATTTGCATTTCTTGTGTTGAGTTGTTTATTGATGTGTAGGATGAGTTCTAAAGTGCTTCTTTGTTGGCCCTAGATCCCACTCAATTGTCCCATTATTTCATGTTGAGGAAAAAAATGTTGTTTTCCTTAAAGGGTAGTGGGTGACATTCATGCCTTATTTTCATCACACCTTTTAATTAATGACCATTTTCTTTTAATATCTCTTAAGTGTCCTCATTTAAGTTATGATTTGTATCATTTGAGTGACTTAGTCCCATGTTGATTTGATTTATCTTTTTTTCTCTCAAACATGGTATCTCAAGGATTGCTTCCTTGGTATCTCAAGGAGTGCTTCCTTGAATTCATATTGCCATTCTACTAAGTGATCCACATGCATCTTTTCCATCCTTCCTCACGATGCCGCCATTCTTTTAACATGTAAGAATGTTGATAAGTAGGAGGTATTTTCAATTTATGAGCTAAAGGGGCTCTATAATGACTGGTTCATAAGGCACAACACTTGCTGAAGGTTTTGCAAATGGGGTTGCAAGCTAAGTGGGCTTAACCTTGGGGAAAAATCTGTGGTTAAGCATGCTTGAGTTGGAGCAATATTGGGATGGGTGACCCCCTGGGATGACCGAGTGCTTCACCTCTGTGAGCATCACCTAGATGCAATAAGTCCTAAGTGGACCATTCATTATCATGAGAGATGGGTTCTTGTGAACCACTAGTCATGAAACATGGGTCAATGAGTTTGACTCGAAAACTACATGATTGAATCCTGATAGCAATATCATAACGTAAGAATGTTTTGATGCATCTTGGTAGGAATCCTATAGATCTAACACATCCTTCTAGTCTACATCACTTGGCGTAGCTAACCAACTACTTAATTTATCCATCTAATTTAAAAAAAGGCAGTAAATTCCTATCTTCCAAGTTAGAAAAGCTTCATAAATAAAGAAATCAGTAGTTAAAAACCTACAACATGATCTGATCAACATAGAGAAACGTGTAATACTAGAATTCTTAACATTCAAAATATAATGGAATTTCCTTAACACCAAGTAGAGCTATGCAAAAAATCTAACCAAAAACAAAAATGTGCTCCTGCACAGAATGGCCTAATGGCCGGTTGTCATAGAAGTCAAACTACCGAAGTAACAATACTAATCAAGTTAATATATATGCATCATTTGCATAAATAGCTGAACCATTTATGTGCATGAATAAATAGTAAAATGATGTAGATGAACTCAATTCATCTGACTTTATGCCTCTTGGAAGGCATTCCTCTTGAATCTCTAATATCAGGTTCCCGAGACTTCCCTGTAGCTTTTACCGTTCATCATTGCCTTTCCTCTTCACTATCAGAGTCGTCTCCTTTTTCCTTATCTGCATTTTTGGCTTTGGCTTCTAAGTCATCCCATGTTTTACCTTCCTCCCCTTCAGAATCTTCTTCTTCTTAGTCCTCATCTAACTCCACAAGAGATTCATCTTTTGAACCTTCCTCATCCGATTTTGATTCCTCTTCTACATTAGAGGGTTCATATCCTTGATCTGACTCTTCTGAATTATCAAAATTAGAATCACTAGCTTCCATGTTCAAAAATTCCCAACCACCATCTTCAATAAATTTGTCTGGATCATCAGTAATAGTCTTCAAAATTAGCTGCCAGTTCAAGTTCATTTTGCTTTCATAATACTTTATATCCATAGAGTTCAACCATTCCTTGATGCCATCAAGCGAAGATTAAGGAATGGATTCAATGCGGAGTACATCCCACTTGAAGTCTTTGAAAACAATAGCCATATCAAATGCCTTTTTCCCAAGTCCTACTCTCTCAAGGTTAACAATCTCAATCTCACTAGTGATTACTAAGAAAGGTAATTCCACCAACTCTACCAAACAGTTTATCATAGGAACAATAAAAGCAAAGGCTTTGAAAGGAACTCCATGAAAACCAAGCTCTCTAAATGGTAAATCAAACTCTAGTTCAAAATATTTTAGATGAGGCTGCTCCCATAGCTCTCTTACTCGCTTGACAAATCCTTGAAACTCTACATTTATTTTATTTTTCCTGTCCCTCTCTTGATGTTCATCCTCAATTTCATCAAGATCATACATTGACCTTCTTGCCCCTCCTAAATTTTGGACCACATCCATTACCTCCACATAAAATTGGACATCCTTGGTCTTCTTGGTTCCCAAGCCATGATATGGTTATGCAAATGAAAATAAAGCAAAGTAATTATCTCCTTCTCCGCTGGCTGGAGGAATGCATGCTTAATGTTTTGATACATGATATCAACTCTCTCTTCTACTCTCATGGTTGAATATTGGAATCCATTTTGGTGGGCCTCCATAGTTCTAGTCATCTTTCTTCCTCTTCCACCAAATTTTGGCCTAATCCACAAGTCTTCCAACCTAATTGCCTTTGTTTTTGAAAGCTGAAGTTTCTCCCGAGTCACCAATGTAGCTCTCTCTTCCTTTTCAGACTCTTTCATTGCTACAGGAAATTAGCGCCTAATTGATTAACAATCTCAATCTCACAAATAGTGATTACTAAGAAAGGTAATTCCACCAACTCTACCAAATAGTTTACTATAGGAACAATAAAAGCAGGGGCTTTGAAAGGAACTCCATAAAAACCAAGCTCTCTAAATGGTGTATCAAACTCTAGTTCAAAATATTTTAGATGAGGCTGATCCCATAGCTCTCTTACTCACATGAAAAATCCTTGAAGCTTTGCATTGATTTTATTTTTCCTGTCCCTCTCTTGTTGTTCTTCCTCAATTTCATCAGGATCATACATTGACCTTCTTTCCCCTCCTAAAGTTTGGACCACATCCATTACCTCCACATAAAACTAGACATCCTTGGTCTTCTTGGTTCCCACACCATGATATGGTTATGCAAATGAAAATGAAGCAAAGTAATCATCTCCTTCTCCGCTGGCCGGAAGAATGCATGCTTAATGTTTTGATACATGATATCAGCTCTCTCTTTTGCTCTCATGGTTGAATAGCGAAATCCATTATGGTGGGCCTCCAGAGTTCCTGTCATCTTTCTTCCTCTTCCACCAAATGTTGGCCTCATCCACAAGTCTTCCAACCTGATTGTCTTTGTTTTTGAAAGCTGAAGTTTCTCATGAGTCACCAGTGTAGCTCTCTTTTCCTTTTCAGACTCTTTCATTGCTATAGGAAATTAGCGCCTAATTGATTAACAATCTCAATCTCACTAATAGTGATCACTAAGAAAGGTAATTCCACCAACTCTACCAAATAGTTTACCGTAGGAACAATAAAAGCAGAGGCTTTGAAAGGAACTCAATGAAAACCAAGCTCTCTAAATGGTACATCAAATTCTAGTTCAAAATCTTTTAGATGAGGCTGCTCCCATAGCTCTCTTACTCACTTGACAAATACAAATCCTTGAAACTCTGCATTGATTTTATTTTTTCTATCCCTCTCTTGCTATTCTTCCTCAATTTCATCAGGATCATACATTGACCTTCTTTCCCCTCCAAAATTTTGGACCACATCCATTACCTCTACATAAAACTGGACATCCTTGGTCTTCTTGGTTCCCACACCATGATATGGTTATGCAAATGAAAATGAAGCAAAGTAATCATCTCCTCCACTGGCTAGAAGAATTCATGCTTAATGTTTTGATACATGATATCAAATCTCTCTTCTGCTCTCATGGTTGGATACTGAAATCCATTATGGTGGGCCTCCAGAGTTCTAGCCATCTTTCTTCCTCTTCCACCAAATGCTGGCCTGATCCACAAGTTCTCCAGCCTAATTTCCTTTGTCAAGAAAGTTGAAGTTTCTCCTGAGTCACCAATGTAGCTCTCTTTTCCTTTTTAGACTCTTTCATTGCTACAGATCATCTATGGTATTTAATCATTTGTACCACATGGTTGATGTGCTTTGAATCCTTGGATCTAAAGGAAATTTCCTTAACATAAATACTACTAGGGAATTTCAATGTTGGCATGTAGTTGGCATTAAAGTCGGTACCTAGAACATTGAAAATTATCCTTATATAAGAATTCCCTCCATCTTGATGGTGGCTACATGAAATGGAACCATGATGCCATATATGGGTACTAGAACATCATCATTTTTCGTATCAACCTGAATCATGAGGTCTCTAGAAACGAGGATATCTTCCACATTTTTGTATGAAACCATCTCAGTGGATGGCTTGGAAGAGCCATGTCCATCTCCTGTACCAATGCCCCCTATAGCCAATCTTCTTGTAGTATCCTCATTCTTTTACAGAGGGTTGGCACTTAAGGTTATGTAATAGAATTTACAGTTGATAGTTAAATTATATAACAATTTTTTTTATTATCTTTACTAACGTTTATTAGAATTGTTGCATGTTTTACATCATTGGAATCACATATTAGCTGTAACTTTTTTGAAACTTTATTATGGTATGTGCACTTTGATACGATGTAATATGATTATGGTTTTGTCTTATATGTTTCAATATTAGATATATAACAGAAAAATAAATTATTGCATGAAATAAATAATAACTTTTCATTTTAAATGTTATTTTTGTAGAACATGAGTCTTCCAGAAGATCAAGATGATCCTCATCATGATATAGATCCAAAAAATATTGGTTCTGCTGGTATAGATCACATGGAAGAGGACGTTGATGACACAGATATAGAAGACACTGAGGCCGATGACAATGATGATGACGACGACGACAACGATGATGATGATGATCACGATGGTGGTGATGATGATGAGGTAGTTGTTGGTAGTACCCAGTGACATTCATGATCATATAGACTTCGTCATGGATCATTGTTGATAAATCATTATGATGATGATTATCACAATGGTGGTGGTGATGATGAGGCAGTTGCTAGTAGTACCCAGTGACATTCATGATCATATAGCATCATGGATCATTGCTGATATATCGTTATGATGCCTCTTTTCATGGTTATTATCATAAGTATCATTTTCACGGCCTACAGTACCATATTATTGAGTTGTATCATATTGAAATTTATCATTTTCACTTATATCATTTGGACATGTATCATCTTGACTTGTATCAATTTGAGTTAAATAAATTATCATTTTTACTTATATCATTTGTACATGTATCATTTTGACTTATGTCAACTATTGGACATGTATCATTTTCACATGTTATTGATCTACTGGCATATTTGAATTTCACTTATTTTAGTTATATATGATGATGATCTTATCGGTATTAACTTGTCAATTTATATATATTAAAAGTGGTCGATGATTTTTGGATGGATATTTATTACGTATGATGATTTTAATTTACTGCTCAGGATGGATGTTGTCAAATTCAATTAAATTATAGATATTTGACTCACTTGTTTTAATTATAGATGATGATCATGTTATAATAATTATCTTGTTATTTAATCATATGAGTTAAATAATTAAATTACTTACTCTATAATCATATGAGTTATTTAAGAGGCATTGTATATTCAACTAATTAAATTGAATTAAAACATATTAAATTAATAAATGAAGCAAAACAAGAAGCATTTTTAGAAGCAAAAAAGGAAGCAACAATGGAAGCCAAATTAGAAAAAAACCAGAAGCAATATTGGAAGAAAAATTGGTAGCAAAACCAGAAGCAAACCTGTAAGAAAAACTGGGAGCAAAACAAGAAGCAAACAGAAAAAGAAGCATGCAAAAAAGCAAAATAAGAAGCATTGAAGCAGTCGGGAGCAAAATCATCCTCGCTCAGGACAAAATCAGCAAATCTAGAAGCAAATTGGAAGAAAAACGGAAGCAAAACTCAAAACTGGGAGCAAAACTAGAAGCAAAAATGGAAGCAGAACTAGAAGCAAAAATGGGAGCCAAAATGAAAGAAAAACCAGAAGAAAAAATGGAAGCAATACTGGAAGCAAAACTAGACGTCACATTGGAAGAAAAAGTGGAAGCAAAACCGGAAGCAAACCTAGAAGCAAAATTGGGAGCAAAACTAGAAGCAACAATGGGAGTAGACATGGAAGCAAAACTGGAAGCCAACTTGGGTGCCAATTTAGGCACTATTTGCAACGCAAATTTTTGATGCTATTCCCAGAATTAAAGGAGACGCTATTGCTGACACCAAATTTTCGGTGCAAAATCCGACATGAATTTAGGCGCAAAATTTGACGATAAAATGAAGAAACATTTTTTCACTGACTTTTGCACCATCAAATGACTCCAAAATGGCATACTCAAATACACTAAAATTTGGCGCAAAAGTCGGCACTAATTGCCTATTGTGTTGTTGTGATAAGTCACATTCAAGAGAGGTAACAGGTTTTTCTTGTGCAAACTCTAGTCGGTTGTGTGGATGAAAGTTGTTTTATGTCTCTTTTTGAAGTTGATGGTTGTTTGAGGTTGATCTCCTTAAGTTTGTAATCATTCTACAACTGCATAGTTGTTTTCACCCATTGTTAGGGAACACCATGAAAGGGGTGTTTTGCATTTTGATACTTGTTAGGGCACAACTCTGTGTCAAATATTTGCAGCTATTCATAAGGTGAACATTAAGGTTTTGTGTAGCATTGATGTGGGTTTCTTGTTTAGACTCTACACCCTATTTTGTTCACAATTTCGACCATATATAAATGTGTGGTACATATGTTTATAATGTTGAATGTAGTCATAAAATGTAGAGTCTACATTGCAAAAGAGAGACATCACAATGACTCAAGAGGTAGTTATGAAAATAGTTTGAACAGGATGTCAATGAACTCTCACTACATATAAGAAACAATATCCAAGAGCCCCTTCATGACACCAAAAACCACTACAAAAGATCATCCATCATCAAATTATTAATTCACATCACTGCCAAAGCTCCCACTAAACCATGATACCAAGTTATCATGGAATCAATAATAAACATCTCCTAATTAAAGATCATTAATGGCCTTGACACAATCAAATAACTCAACTTCAACACTAGGAACTCCCAAAATAAAAATAAAAACCATAATCCTCAAACCAAGATGATACACCACCACCAATAATCAAGAATAAATCCAACACCACCAACAATAGACCCGCATAAACAATCATTTCATGTTAAAATCCCAAAAGCACAGGGAACATCCATGACACCATGATCACCACCAAACATACCAACATCAAACTCCCACTATGTCACACATGTCTACATCACATAGTCAACAAGCATAGGTCCCACATCATGACTATACCAAGTGAAACTATCTCTCCACCCCATAATGATAATCAAACCAATGAAAAATATGACCAAACCAAGCCATAAATCAGCCTCCGCATCAATGCTCAAACATCTACGGGTACAAAAAACCCACATTTGAGTCATATGTACAACATGTAAGTATAAATAGCCTACAACACTACACAACTCATAGATCTCAAATGCAACATACATATCCAACAATATATTGGTAACCATGTCAAATAAGGATAATCATGGGTATACATGTAATTTTTCAATGACTCAAACACCAAATCACCTCAGATTTGATTTGTCATCAACTCACAAAGTATCATAGTCACAAGAACCCATAAATAGATCAAATGGAAATAATAGTGAATAAATCACATAAAAATATCTTCAAACCTAATCAACTGCGTAGTGCTTTAAACAAAATATTTGTCCACTATAAGAAGTCCAAAATCTAACTCTATATGCATGAGTTATGAACAAATAATTGTTCCAGAGAAACACATGGCTTCATAAGACCAAAACTAACAAAAACAACAACCTACAAAATGTGTCTCGTACCTTGAAATGTCTAAAAAAATTTCTACATTGTTGTGGCTTCAAATTTATATATGATCTACTCATACAAGGGTTATACCAAAATAGGGATCTCACAAACCTCACAAAACACAACCATGGATCTAATACCACTTGTTATGAAAAATCATACAATTTGACCAAACAATTTGGACTACATAACCCCATGAGATAAATGCATGCATGCAAGTTTATATAATAACCATATGCAAAGATCAAAGACATATCACAAGATAACACAAGATAGACCTTGGGAAAACCCTCAAGAAGGAAAAATCTATCCTCCAATAGAATCCACACTCAATGTATTATTCAACAATAAAAATATTATAATACACTTACAAAGTCTCCATGAATATTTTTGAAATATCAAGCTCCTTCAATGCATCCTCCATGTGTCCAAACATGTATCCACACATCCCATGTCATACTTCACATATGCACTCCTCAGAAGAAGACTTAATATAATGATAGCCAAGCTACTCCAACTAGCCAAACTCAACCACTAAACATGTGCTTTCTTCTATAGAATCAATCTCACACAAATAAATCCAAGTGGTAAGGAAAAACTATGTGCATCAAAACCATTGACCCCGCATTTTACTTTTTGGTACTAAGTTTCCCGACATTAAATATTTTCTCACTACACAACCCACACATAAAATATCTAACCAAATGTTACATACAAATTTACAAGTGGACCCAATTAAATATTAATGTGGCTAAACACATCTCCTAATGATGTACCAAAATAAATATTGATTTTACATAATTAAAATAATCAATGATATGAAAATTGTACAACACCTAATCATAACATATGTTTAGGGATCATAAGAAACTCCTTCACTAGTATTTGAATTTTAAGTTGGTTCAATGTAAGAGCCATGCCAATGGGTTGATATTCTAGAAAATAAATTGCTAAAGGAATATATATAACATGAGTTTCATAAATAAAATGTATTACCTAATCACTACCAATAGTATCTATTTTGTGGATAGTCTTCCCAACACCTTCAATTGTGTCTTACACTTCCTATGATGTTATCCTTATTTGGTTTAAATTTTTATTTTCTTTCAATGTATTAGAATGATCCACATTATTGGTTGGTATATCTACACATCTATTCTTTGGAACATACCTCTTTTGTATAGATGTGTATAGTATGTGTAGCTTCTTCTTTGGTGTTGACCTTTATGTAATCATTTTAATATACCTCACTATAGTATTCATAGTCCTCACTACACTACTCACCTTTTACTTTCCTTTGTTTGTAGGTGCATCTAGTTCTTTTGGCATAACTATATTTCCAACGTGAATTTTGGTAGTCATCTATCTATTCCTAAGTTGGTATTCACTTTGAACTTGCACTAGACAATTATATTAGTAAGAGATTTAATATCTTCATTGGAAGGCTTTTCCATTTTGTACCTCTATTGCATTAGTTCTTTGATTTGTTTGAAATTATTATTTGGAAAATCATACTAAATTTGATGTTTTTCCTAATCATACTAAAAGTATTCATCACCTTCATAATTTTGAAATTGTTCCACGTCATCATCTTCATAATATTTCAGAGTGCTACCTTCATTTGGGAATTCTTTCTCTTTTAGTAGTATTATAGAAATAGCACACTTCATTAGATCATGAGGAAAGTAACATATTTCACACCATATTGAATCATATTAGACATCTAAATGATCCTTTCTCAAGGGATAGGGAGTGTGTTTGTCTTAGTATCCCTAATTTCCTTGTCTATGAACTATTTTCTTTTCATTCTACCATAGTATTTTGGACCAACCAATGTTTTAGGTTCTATTGTGTAACCTTTGTCCCTCATTGAAATTACTAGCAACATAGTCAGGAGGCAACCTCTTCCATTTTTACAACTGTATAAGTGAGGTCCTTTGTTTCCCCCATCAGCTTGTCAAGTTTATCTTCAATAATGAGGACATTTCTTGAGATAGAACTTGTATCTAGGTTTGGAGTCTTCATATCATATATCTTAACATGTTTTTTGAATTCTCTCAAATTTCTCTCTATGTTGATTTTCATGGCATAAGCTTCCATTAGTGTTTGAGAGTTCTTATCATAAATAAAATATCCCAACTTTGCATCAAATGATCCATAGTTCAAAATTAAATACCTTGATGAACATTAGGCCTCAAATGAGGAGGCACTTTCTTCGTGGTTATTATAAATTTTCTATTTAAATCAATAAAAAAATGTTTTCTCCTTTCTTAATAGCAGCCATCTCATATATTACAATCTTGGGATCAAACCTTTCTTCATATTGCAATTTGAGGACTATCATAAATTCATCTCATGAATCTATACTACTATTTGGACAAATTTTATACCATTCCTTTGCACTTGTATATGATGACTACACAAAGAGCTTCATCATGACATCTTCATGCCTTCAATGTCATACTCATCAATCACATTGATGAAATGTTTGAGGTTTTCTTCCCTAATGACAACATTATTGCCCTAAACATTTTACACCTTTTCTCTAATCTCATTGGGTATCTAATTAGGATAACTTAGAATTTCATAAAAAAATAGTTGTCTATAACTTTCCATGCCTAATGGTTGTCTCACTAATAAGAACCTATAAGCTTGACTTCTAACAAGAATTCTTATATTTTTTCCTAATATTGCATTGTTGATTATGTTTTTATTAGGTATCTACTAATTATGAATATGTTGAGAATTATTATAATTTTGATTTAGTTGTTGAGAATTTTGAGGAATTTGGGCTTCTTACAATTCAATGTCAACTAGGAGTTCACACTACCTTCATTTTATTTGGTAAAGCAAATCTATTCATTGATCAAATTCTCTTTCCAAATTAATTTTATAATTGTGTAGTTGCACTAGTATCATGGAAGGGAGGATCATGTTCTTGATCAATTTTATGTGAGGATGTAGGACAATTGTGATGTATGATTATTCTTGTATTTTTTATATGTGGAGGGTTAGGTAGGTCCACCTCTTTAGTATCCAACTCATGATATATGTCTCTATGTATTACACCCATATTTACC
The DNA here is from genome assembly GCA_007258455.2 of Sequoia sempervirens. Classification (NCBI taxonomy): domain Eukaryota; kingdom Viridiplantae; phylum Streptophyta; class Pinopsida; order Cupressales; family Cupressaceae; genus Sequoia; species Sequoia sempervirens. Next base: position 5,761,628 of record VDFB02000011.1, read on the forward strand.
TCATTATTAGACATGTCATATTCATGTATGAGATGTCTTCAACCAATTCTAAGGAATAAATCTAGTAGACATACTTATGTTTTTAGATTTCCAAGCAATGTGGATTATTCCCACTTGCATTGATATATCCTCATATCCTTGGAATTTCTTTAAATGACCTCTTTATATTTTAAGTTTTTTTTTGAGATGCAAATTGGTACTAGATCTAACCTTGAAGAGATTTGACACTCTCCACTAATAAGAGATGAACTTTCTTTATCAACAAAGATATTCAAAATATCAAACAAGACTTATCTTCTCGGTTGTACCAAAACGTTGGTTCAAGTTGATGAGCTATCAACCCACCTAATAAAAAAATATAATATTGAACCACTAGAACTTCTCCATCAATAGTTTCCATATGTTGGTGTTCAAAGTTGTAGATTCTCGAATTCCTAAATCTAGGATTTTTTTGAGGGCCAAGGGTGTCAAACTAAGGAAAAAATACATAAAGCTTATGATCATGTAGGAAAACTATGGACCAACTTAATAATGTGGGTAATACCTTCTTCAAATTTTGGTTCTACTCGGCCAAGGGAACTTCCTTGAGGTGCTCAATTGAATATAGCTCTAAGAAATGAACATGAATCTTGAAACAAACTATACCTAGTGCATAAAACACTCCTATTTTTTTTATTATAAGTGCATGTACATGTTGGTTTTATGATATAAGGTATTGCACCTTCATTAAATAGATAAACAAGTGACTTTAATAACCCATATTGATCTTATATGCATCTAAACATGGAAGTGATGAAACTAAAACAACACAATGTGAAATGAGGTTTAATTTTCAATTGTTTTAAGTGTGTTGGTGTGATAGGAGGTTGAATATAAAGAATATAGGTGCCTTATATCCATTAGGGAAATAGAGTCTTAAGTTCATGAAAACCAACAAGTGCAACAATTGAAATCCACTTTGTGGTACCTTAATAAACATACCACTAAAGATCATTCCTTATAACCCCACACATAAACTAGGCTCTATGCATGCAAATGAACAAATAAATGAAATTACAAAATATTGAGGTGAACATAACTTTTTATCCATGCATAAGCTCATAAATTCCTAATATTAATCTAAAAGATACCCTACAAAAGTTTTACAATAATTTCACAAACATCCAAATGACAAACTAATTAGAATTTAAATCTTAAATCATCAAAATGTGATTAAGAAGCTCAATAAAACTTAAAAACATATGCAATAAACGTGGAGACATTCACAAGATATTGGAACTACATATTTAAACTCATTCTCCTAGGATTATAATGTTGCATTAAATCCTTCAAATGAAACCCAGAAAAGTATAATATAAAATTCCTTTAACTGTTAACTGGAAGGAAAACCCTACCAGTGAAGAAACCTATTCTATTTGTTCCTAGTTTGCAATCTAGTCTTCCATCCCCTTCATTCTTGAAAATCTATAAATATATGTCATTCAATACCAACAAGCAGCTTTGGAGAACCACAGTTGCCTACAACAACAGAAGTCACCTATACTTGTGACATCAACAACACTACATTTTGATACAAAATGTGTAAAATCCATCTTTCATTGATTCACATCCTTCCCAAGTCATTAATGATATTATGCAATGTGTAAGAAACTAGATAACCCTCATTTCTAACTATATGCAAAAATTATATCTCAAGAGATAAGTTAGATTCCATTAAATTTTTAAAGTAGATGAACTCAATTAGGAATTTCAAATTCACCATGTCAATCGTACAATATCAACATTCATCATCCAACATTGGATTTATGCGAGAATCCATGCCCTTCTAGTGGATGATAGTATTTTGGGTGGGAAAGACCTATTAGAGTAGTTGCAAGGTTAAATCTAATCGTTTATGGCATCCTAGAAGGATTTTTAGGCAAATAGATATTTGTTTTTAGAAGTTTGATGGAGGTTGAGAGTGTAGACAATTAAAAATGACCTATGCCTGCAAGCTCTATTTTTACCACTTTCCTCCTAGCATAATTATGACATTTAATTATGTCTTTGATCCACATTCGACTATTAATTAAATAATTCATAATTGTTTAATTAATTCATGTCCTTTTATTCTTCATGATTATTAAATAAATAAATTCTATTTATTTATTAAATATGTCATTAATTGTCTAAATCTTCCCCTAATTAAATAAATTTCTAAATTTATTTAATTACCTTTCTTCATTTATTTCTTCCTGATTATTAAAATAAATAAATTTTATTTATTTATTTAATATGTCACTAGTCCTCATAATTAAATGAATTTATTAATTTATTTAATTATTAATCTTATCTTCTAAATTAAATAATTATCTTTAATTATTTAATTGCCAAATTTAACATTTCTCTCATTTTAAATAAGTTAATTATTTAAAATGATTTCACATTCTTAATTGTTTTTTTAGTAAATAATCTGAAAATCGATTATTTATTATTTCACAAAATCCATATTTTGAATTAATTTAATTCAAAATGGTAATATTCCTCCAAAAAATCAAGTAATCGGGATTTTTTGAATCTCACAAATCAGGCAGTCTTTATCTTCTTGATTTTTGAAAATCTTTATTTTTCTAATTAATTATCTCATCTATTCTCCACCTCCGATTTGATTTTCTCAGATGACATCTCGACCACTCATTTAAGGATTTTTCCCTAACTCGGATTAGGGATTATCAGATTAAATCTTGTCATCTGATTTAGGTTTTTGTCGAAAGTCGATCTCGTCTGTCCATTCAAAATTGCATTTTCTATAAAATGTTATTTTGCTCACATTTTTGGATTACGCACATGAATTACATTATTCTGGCATATTAAGACTTAGAGTTATTTTAGAATCATTTTGTCATAGGCATAGGCATAGACTTTAATTAAATCCTTCAAAGCTTGTGTAGGACTTAGGCTTTTATTTTCAGATTGCTCGCACGTTGAATTTGAGGGCAACACGTCAACCATCCACAAGTTAGAAGGTACTATCAAGGTGAATCATGGAAACTCCTACAAACGACAGGTATAACTATTCTTATTTTTAAGTTTTCATTGTTCTTGATAGGATCTTTGGGTTTATATGATTTCATTTGCTAAGAGCCAATATACCTAAAATTTACCCTTAGATACAGAGAGCTTAGAAAACAAGTGCAAGAATTTGGTGCAGAATTGGATGTGGGAGTAGTTTGAAGTGGAGGTGTGAAAGTCAAGTTGAAATGTGAAAAAAAGGAAAACATTGCAAAGTGGACATTGTCATGGAGAATATTGCAGAGGTGGACATTGTCTTCATCTTCCATCTTACCTGGCGTTTCATTTTCCTCTGCTCCCCATACAAGCTGTGACCCTTGGTATCTCCTCTTGTATTATTGTTTTCAAGAAAAACTTTACATAATCTTGTTGTTCCATACCGCCGAACATCATGGTTTGCAATATTTGATGTCACCTTCTTAAGTCCTCATAAGGTAATCAATAAAAATGAATTGATTTTATTTAACCACCACAAGAATAATGTATATGCTATGTTAAATTTCCACTTTTTTTACATATGTATATCTTTTCATATACGCTGTCCCTTCATTTTTTCTCTTCCTTCGGTGAAATCTTATTTTGAATACAAGAAAGATCAAACTGGAAATATGATTTAAACAAAGACATTTTGTCAATTTAAAATGACAATAATATCATTCAATCGCCTCTAAAACAATCATCGAAGTTAGATTAACCTAACTCCAGGAATCAAATACAAACAAAAAATGCAAAATCAACGTCAAATTGTTTCTAGGTGATGTGGATTGCCAATCTGCCCAAGATGCTCCTACATCACAGTCTGATCTACAAAAAAAATGACATGTTGAGGAAGGGAACTAGCCTAACCAAGAGCATAGGGTGGTGTAAATTACATGCATGTAGCCCTTTCTTTATAGAATGGCTCTAGGAAAATTCACCATCAGCAATTCACCAGAAAATTCACCACTAACAATTCACCGCAGTAAAATTCACCACCAACAATTCACTGCCATGGAAAATTAACCGCATTAACTTTTTTTAATATTAATGTGACGGTGAATTGCTGGTGGTAAATTTTACTTGTGATGAATTTATTCCGCGATGAATTTTGATGAATTGTTGATGGTGGATTTTCCGTCAGTGAATTGCTGACGGTGAATTTTCTGTATGCCTTATAGAACACAGTTCTCTCCATTGCAATGACAGGCTGTACAGTTGAATAGTTATTGAACACTAATAATATTACACATCCATATAAGACATCCACAACAATAAAAATATCAGTGTTATTGTTCATAATGCCCAACAAAACTACCAGTTAGTTAATAAGGTAATCAGAAGTTTTGGTAAGCACTCACTAGAGCTAAAAATAGGCCATTGATATTTTGGATGTTTGTGTGCAGCTGAAATATGTGTAAATTGTTGTCCTGAATTGAAGTACACATTGTTTTGTGCCAGCCTCCCAAAATAATGTTCCAAAGAGTAAAAGGAAGACAAGTGTGAAGAAGTAAAACAAACCATAAAAAATAGCAATAAACGAACCATGCAATTGGCCATTCTTAGGGCTTAATTGAAGGCATGTCAACAAAGTACTTGGAATCTTCAAAAAGGCATGGTTAGTGGTTTAAATGGTGGACTCATTCCTCATTTTGGAGTAACTCCTATTGAAATCTCTAGCATTGATTCATCGTTGCTCTGGGACTAGTTGATTGCCTACTCAATTGTCTGACCTACATACCAACTTCATAACCAAACAATCAGCATCGGATCATAATTTGATAAACAATCAGAAAATAATGGATTAAATGGTAATCTGCTCAAATTCCACCTGCTCAAGTAAGAAGAACATCTGAAGTATAGTAATTTAAAATATCTTATACAACTATTATTGTCATCTGTAGAAGATAATGGTCCTGCCAGAGACTGATTTCTCAAAATTGATATGTTTAGTCCTTGCTTTGTAGCTTTCTCTTGGGATTAAATTCATCTAGAGCTTCTTTGGAGATAATAGCTTGAGGTTTACCAAGAGCTACATAAAACCAAATCCCCTATTTTTTCGTATAGAAAAATAAAATAAAAGAGAGAACAATTTAAAGAAAAGATGTATTTGTATTAAAATAAAAGAGAGAGCTACAGTACATCTGGAAGTTTGTAAGGATGAAACTGCCAACCTCTCGGCAGAATGAATCCTCCAAACATAAATATTATAAGAAGAAATAGAGAATCTACGTTGTCTGCTATTATCATTGTCCTGCATATTCCTGCAATTAGACAGAACAGGTATGATGCCATTTGATGAACTGGAAGGATTAGAATCAAAATTTTCTTGTGTACAATTTTCCTATAAAGATCAAATAAAACATTCGTTTTCAATTGACACCTCTTTATAACAAAAATAAGAAAAATCAACCAATTTTTTAATGTTAGACACTACAATATTCTCTAACCTCTCTTCTCCATGCTCGCTATGCCCATCTATCCATACCACATACATCATAGGAACCTAGTGCCCACCCCTTGCTAAGAATATGTTCAAACGGCTTCCCACCTGTAGTCATACCACCTCGAGCATACTGAAGCCTCACAAGCATGCAATAAGTGACACTATTTGGGGTACATCCAAGGTTCAACATTTCATCAAACACTTTGCACGTAACCTCAACATTCCCCAACTCACAGAGGACTGTTACCAAGTACCCAAATTAGTTGGAATTGTTATATAGAGAGCACAGTAAATGAAAACACTAACATCGAGAAGGGAATTGAAGGGTGTCATATAGAAGCTATTAAACCTAAAATCACGCATCTTAATGAAGGTTTCCATTGCTTCCTTAGATTTATAGGCCAAACTAAGTTACGAAATGAACCAAATATTCGGTGCATTGAACCTTCTCATGTTTCATTCACTTTCCATGGCTTGTGAACACTACGAGACTTTGGACCATTTTATAGTAAGATTCGTAGGTAAAATTTTAAGGATTACACGGACATCTAATAAATCTATCAAATGGTAGAGAATTAGTTTTGGGTTGACATTTTCATGGGGGATTTTACTATTTATAACAAAGGGTTTGAAGTGTTGGATTTTAGAGTTTTCAGAGAAAATGGTGTGCACTTAAATTTCAATGAATGTTTTGTTTCTGAGGTGTAGATGGTTGATGGAAACAAGACTGAAAAGAGAGAAATGTTGTTTCAGTTGCAGTCAAAGCTGAAACTTATGGAAAACCTTGCATGCTATTCTGTTATTTTTTTTAATTTTTATATTAAAATGTCAAGATAGGAATAATGTTTTTGTTGTTTTAAATGAAGAAACAAAAACTTGAAGTCTATTGGAGACGTGGTTAGGAAGAAAAAGGAAATAAAACAAAATAAAGTATTAAAAAACATATAAATTACTCTTCCTATTCATATTGTTGCACACAGTTCTAGATAATGTGTGCTTTTTTCTTTTTCTATTCATAGATAAAATTAGGAGAAAGCTAACTCCTAGACAAAATTCACCTATGTGATATATGCATATAAGATAATATGGTACCCCCCCACAGCCCTCATCCCACGCGGTGGAAAAAAAAGACACCGACGGACAGACAGAAAGACTTGACGGATGTCGTCACATGTCAGATGCCGGAAAAGGACGCGCGGTAGTCAACAAACCCAACGCCTGACGGTCAACAAACCCTAACTTTTTCCACATTTTATTTCATTTTGGTCTGTCGTTTTCTTCATTTCGTTTTGCAATTTTTGGAGAGGGAGGCGTCAACAGTGAAATGAGTTATAGGCGGCCATGAGGAGGACGCGCGAGCAGTGAAATGAGTTACAGCCGGCCATGAGGAGGGAAGTGCGAGCAGGGAGATGGGGTGTGTGAAGAGAATGAACCTGTGTCTCCTACATTTACTGCAAAATGAAAACAAGAGAGCCGACCGAATGCACGTGAGCAACAGACGATGGAAAAAATGCATACGAGCAATAGACGATGGAAGAGGTAGGTATATCTGCCATTAATTGTGCCATTTCAACCTTATGTAGGGATTGCAAAGCATTGTGAAGCAGCTGACTAAACTGTGAAATGGATTTTTTCTGAAATAGAAATAAAATGTTTTTTTGGGGGTTTTTGTTGGGAGAAGGTTTAAAATTTAACATTCTACTGTTTAATCATAGTTTAACTTCCTCATTTCAGACATTGGAGGTCTTTAATCTTCTTTTTTTTAAAAGTTGGCTATGTATGCATCTTAACCTCTATTAAGTTTCCTCTCTGTAAAAGACAAATGGCATTGAACACGGGTTTTTTAAAATAATTGCATTATCTTCTCGAATGTTTGCATTATCTTCTCGAATGTGTTTTTTGTGTCGAGGGTTTTTTATTTATTTTTGTCCTTTCCTGCCGTATTCTGGTCTTCCAATTTTTCCGAATATTGGAATAGACAAAAACCCCAAAAAATGTGGTGTTAGAAACCAAAAACCGAATTTTGGAATGGATAAAACCCCAAAAAATGTGGTCTTAGAAACCAAAAACAGAATTTTGGAATGGACAAAACCCCAAAAACGTGGTCTTAGAAACCAAAACCAAATTTTGGAATGGACAAAACCCCAAAAATGTGGTGTTAGAAACCAAAAACCGAATTTTAGAATGGAAAAAAACCCCAAAAAACGTGGTCTTAGAAACCAAAAACTGAATTTTGGAATGCACAAAAACCCCAAAAAGGTGGCATTAGAAACCATTATTTGCAAATAGAAAAACGAGGTGCCAAGAATGTAATGAAGTTGGAAAACAATAGGTATTATGAAACCTACAAGGTACAGTGTTATAGATTGTTTTGAAGGGTTGGAAAACACACTGTCCCATTTTAGTTAGTTTGATATGAAGATTTTTATTTCGTTATGCTCCAAGAACAAATGTCATTTCACTTTCTTTATCTGATTGGATCAAATAAATTGGTCGCATTATTTGCAGAGTTGGAAAACACACTGTCTCCTCTCAATTGCAGAAGGTTTTACAACACTATATGGGTTGCTTGTTGCTTAACACCTTATATTGAGATAATGTGTTTTCAAACACTGTAAATAATGTCAACAATTATTTGGTTGAATCAGATGAGGAAAGTGAAATGCCATTTCAATCTCGTGTTACATAGATAGGTGCTTTTTGTCTATGAGTTAGCTTTCTCCTTATTGGAACAAATAAATTGCCCGCATTATCTACATAGTTGGAAAACCCATTGTCTTGCTTCTTGAAACCTATGGTTTGTCAACATGGAATGTTACAAAAAAGTATGGATGTCTTCAAAATAACACCTTCCTTCCGTTGTTGTGTTTAAATTTCGCATGATTAAAAAGAAAAAAAGTGGACAAAATAATTGCAATTTGGAAAACACAATGTTGGGTTTTAGTTATTTGAATCTCCTTGCTTAAATGTAAAGGGTTGTCTCACGGTGGGTTGCTTGCTTCTGAACACGTAATCTTTTGCAACATTGAATGTTACAAAATACTATGAATGTCTTCTCTCAAATCAGACTGCATTGTTGTGTTTAAATAAAATGCTTGCATTATTTGCAGTTTTGGAAAACACACTGTCTTGCTTCTTAACATCTACAGTTTTGCAACATGGAATGTTACAAAACAGTATGAATGTCTTCAAAATCACAACTTCCATTGTTGTGTTTAAATAAAATGCTCACATTATTTGCAGTGTTGGGAAACACATTGTCTCCTATCAGTTGTTCCCTCTAATAAAGATATATTATATGAATTGGCCTTTAATAGTGGTATAGTATACCGTTGGTTTTTGTGTAGGAGTTAGCTTCTCCCCTAATGGTATACTATACTAGTATTAAAGGCCGATTCATATAATATACCAGTATTGGAGAAGCTAACTCCTAGACAAAAAGCACCAATGTATGTAACATGATATCTACCCCCCATCCCCCATCCCACATGGTGGACAAAAAGACACCGACGGAAAGACATAAAGACTTGACAGATGTCATCACATGTGAGATGCCGACAAAGGATGCGCGGCAGTCAACAAACCCTAACTTTTTTCCACATTTTATTTTGTTTTGGTTTGCCATTTTCTTCATTTCGTTTTGTAGTTTTTTGGGGAGGGAGGAGTGAGCAGTGAAATGATTTATACGTGGCCATGAGGAGGGACGTGCGAGCATTGAAATGGAGTTATAGGTGGATGAAACAACGCGGGCATTGAAGTGGAGTTGCAGTGGTGGAAAACACATTGTCTCCTATCAGTTGTTCCCTCTAATACTGGTACATTATATGAATCGACTTTTAATACTGGTATAGTATACTGTTGCATTTTGTGTAGGAGTTAGCTTCTCCCCTAATGCTATACTATACCAATATTAGAGGCCAATTCATATAATAACTGTATATGCATAAAATTGGTCATGTTTAATTAATCTTGGCATTTAATTAAATATTTATTATTTAATTAATTTCTCTAAAGTCTTCTATATATGATTAAATTTAATTAATTTAATTATATTGGTCATTCAATTTATTCTTCTATCATGATTAAACAAATCGAATTTTATTTAATTATTTCACATTCATATGTCCACTTGATTAATTAAACAAATGCACTTTATTTATTTTAATTAATTATCACATTTTGAATTTAATTAAGTCTTTTTTATTTAATTAAATTTAGATATTTCTCTTCAAATTCTTCTTCTAGTTAATTAAATATCTTATTTAATTAATTTCATTTACATACCATTTCCAAAAAAGTTTGATTAAATATCTTTATTTAATTAAATATCTTCCATATCTTTTCAAAATCATAATTAAATATTTTATTTAACTATGAAATCTTCCATTATTCTTCAAATCTGGGGTAAATATTATATTTTAAGAAAAATCTCCATGTCACCTATAAATGAATAATTGAATTTAATAATTCATTATTTATCTTCTTCAAAATCTTTCCATAATCTCACAAAAAAATGATTTTTACAATTCATCTTTATCATCTTATCTTACCTCTTTTTCTGAAAAGAAAAAAATCTTGTTTTTTTGTTTTCTTTTGCTTTTCTTCAGTCTTGTCCATCTTCAACCGTTCAATTTGCCAGGAATTTTCACAATCATTGATCATATCAGCCAATCAAAATCTTTTGAAAAACTCTATAAATAGCACTACCAATCCAAGCAATGGTTACAACACAAAAAATGAATTAGAGATTAATTGCATTCTAGCATTATCATTATAGCTTTATTATTCATAGCATTATCGTAATCTTTCATTTTAGCAATCATGTTTAGCATTAGAATAATAATGTCTTAGCCTTACATGCATTTCATAATCAATCAAGTTCTCTAGGAAGACTGTTCGTTGAGCCTAGCACACAATCTGAGAGCCCGCTGGAATCAATGAAAATACTGGAGATGGAGGACGATAGGATGACATCGATAACAGGATACTGAGTTTGCATCTCTATTATTTTAATATTTTGTTTATGATATAATGTCTTATTGGTGTGTTTGATTCATTTGTTTTTATATATTTAACACGCATTAAAAATCGATCACACATTTCTGGCACCCACCGTGGGGCCCTTGCCCCATTTTTAACATTTATCTGGAGGTTTTCTGACAGGATTTCACATTCTGGAATTCAATTTTTTGGTAAAATTTTCCATTTTAGCGCATACAAGGATTTCTGAAGCGCATACACAGCTTTCTAAAGCACATCTGTGATTTATTTCAGCACTCTTACAGGTACTTCAGTGCATCCAGGAACCATTTTGGTGCATTTAAGGAACAAAACGACGCATCTACGGGACAGAATGGCGCATACACCCAGATCAGTTTATTAAATATTTTTGAAAAACAAAATAAATAAATAAAAAATTTAGTTGCATTTTATTTTAGCGCATTTAGGAGTTTTTGTAGCACATTTGAGACTTTCTGTAGTGCATATAGGATATGTTTTAGCACATTAACTTGTTATTGTTGCACATATAGGCGATCTTTCAGCGCATGCAGGTTGTAACTAAACAGGTTTCTTAGTCTAACGCCTTCCGCAGACAGAACCTTTTTCTGGCTTTAAAAGAACCAATCTAGGATAGTCACAGCTGGTTTTAAAAAGGAGCAACCTTAGGATAGACATGGATTTAAAATGAAGCAATCTAGGATAGTCACCACACATTGATTTTGCGGTTAAAATGAATCCCATGTTTTTTGTGAAGCAACATCTTCACATAGTTTAGATCATTGTGATTTGGGTTTTAAAATAAATAGTGTCTACTGTGTTTGTGGCAATAGGTCTATGCTCTCCCCTTAACTGGGTGACCAAAATACCAGACTTTCCTTTTACATTCATGCAATTTTACTGCTTTATTACATCATGTAGAGGGTCTGCTCTTGTGGGAAAAAATACTCACCCAAGAGGAATGACTCAAGTGGGTTCAAGCCAAAGCCAGGCTATTCCGCCCCACTATAAAATTTAAAGCAAATCAGGGGAAACCCTCTTTTGCTAGTAGTGTGCAAGATAACCATCCCCAAAGCCTTTGTTCTAAATGTTGGGAGGTCTCCTGAGGGAGTTTATTATTGCCGCACAAAATGGAAACCCTTACTACGAACCTAGTGTAGTAGCCAGCCGAAGTCAGTTTCCGAACATCATAATAATCACAGTGCAAGGGGAGGGAAGAATCTGCCCCCAAGATACTCACCATATAACTGCCAAGGATCATTTGCTCAGGGGATTTGGTATCCACTTCCTTCACTCTAAGTACGCGCCTAGAAAAGACAAAAACACGGGCACCCCTTCGGGGGTGACACACTATGTGAATTGACGCAGTTCTAAGATGTGGGTTGTTGATTATTATGATGACCTACTTGAGTACTAAGAGTGAGTCTGCTTCAACTGTCTGTCATGTGTAAAACCTGTGAAAACACTTTTTGAAAAATATTTTTGAAACATACACTTGATGTTTAGTATAGGACTTAAAAACAACTATTTTCAGAGTGTTTGATGTGTTTTCAATCACATTAATTCAAATAAAAGATCATCTAAAATGAACATGTCAAATTTTAGCTAAAACTGCTCACAAACTGTTCAAAAAGTTACCTTGGAAAAATTGTTTTAGCGCATATAGGGTATATTCTAGCGCATATGAGGTTTGTTCTAGCACATTCATTGGTTAATTTAGCGCTTTTAGGGTATGTCTTAGCGCATTGAGTCTTTTGGCACATACGCTGGATAAATTTTTGGTCACTGTCACAACATTTTTTCTGCAGCACATATAGGATACAGAGTAGCGCATCTGGGAAATATTGTAGCGCATTTGACCATTTCTTTGGCACATATCCCTATTTCTGAAGTGCATATAGGGGACAGAATAGCGCATCTGTCACTTTTCCCGAATCATTGTTTTTGACAGATCTGAGTTCATAGCATTCTTGGTCCAGTAACATATCAACATTTTCTCTCACGCTTAGGGAGTGGAAATCTACCAAGTTTCTCAAGAAGTCAATTTCCAATAGAATCAAGAAACCCAAGGAACCTCTAGGTTACAAGAAAACCTTGCAACCAAGGAAGTTTTTATACAAGAGTCGAAAGTCTTGCTCCATTTTCGCAAATTTCTCTATAGATACCAAGATTCTGTCAGGGGATTTACTGATGAATACACTGTAGACCCTCTAGATTCACGAGCCTATTTTCAAAGAAGAGCCCTCTCACAATGACACAATCACAATCAACCTCTTGATTTCAACTATATACCACAACCTTCTATCAAATATTCGACACATCCTAGTCAAATACTTCAGTAAGTTGAAATAGGCTATTTGATATACCGATCATTCTTCAAAAACAAGGATCAAATCTTACAAGTGCACCTTTCATCACAAACTTCTAAATTCTTTGTTCAACTTCTCCCAACAAGATTCTGACATCCTTCATCATTGGAAGCCACAAACATGAATTAGGAACACAGTTTTGGTCATATCATAATATTTTCAATCTTATCAGATTAAAACATCATCATTGGTTGCACTCATCAAACTATGATCTAAGTTTAGAAGAACATCTTGAAATCATATGTCTATTTTTACAAGATCACAATACAATAAACTGAAGGAAGATATTCAACAAGAAGATCATACCTCAAGAACTCAAGTTGAAGGTGAAAATAGTGATCCTCTTTATAGTGAGTCAAAATCCGCTTTTTGAAGACAACATGGCCGAAGGAGAAAACAATTTGTTTACTTCCGACAGAGATTTGAGAAAAACCCTTGAGGACAGTGATGATGAACAAGAAGAAGAGCGTCACCTTAGAGAAGCCGAACAAGATCCTAAATTTCTCAGAGCAGTAGAAAAGATCTTAGCATGTGACAAAAAAAAAATATTTCCTACATTTGGCTGACAAAGGAGCTAAATTGCCTCATGATTTTGATATTGAAAACATAAAGAATAATCCTGATGAAACACCCTTATCTGATCGTAGCGCCTTGACTCAACAAGTTAAAACACTACAAGGACAAATTAAAGATCTGCAAGGGGGAGCCACAACAAAGACATACACTCTTGATGATATCTGTCCATATCCCTTTGACCGACATCTCAACATGATTTCGTTTCCTAAACATTGTGAAATCCCAAAGTTTGATCGTTATAATGGGAAATCGGATCCAATTGACCATATTAGGGACTTCTAAAACATGACTCTAGAGTTTTCTCATGAGGATACATACTTAATGCGTTTGTTTCCACGAAGTCTTGGAGGCCAATCTATGGAATGGTTATCAAAAATCACACCGCCTGTCAAAAAATTTGATGAATTGATCAACGAGTTCATCTCACAATACTCCTATAACATACAACACCAAATAACCATGATTGATCTATGCAAGGCTAAGAAAAACCTGGTGAACCATTCATCACATTTCTTCAGAGATAGAGAAGATTGTTCGCTAGGTATCCAAGTCATGTTCCTGAAAAGGAAAAGATCACTACATTTATAAACATCTTGGATGAAGAGATGAGTTATCGTCTAAATCTTCATTGTCCTCCCTCTTTTTAGAAAATGATTGAAAATGCAATCACAATTGAAAGTGCATTAGTCCAGAGGGGGATAATAAAACTTGATAGAGATAATCCTAGCTCTTTTAATCACCACAATGACAAATCTAATTTTTGGACTTGCAACAAGAATGTGGTGAATGATGGTGTTTTAGATGCACATCATGTCTCACCTAAGCCAGTTTTTCTTAGTATTCCTCGCAACAACAACTATAACAATGTCAACCCGGTTACGAATCAAGGAAACGGTCTTCCTCCTCTGAGGAATAACCAAAATCCAACTTTTGTTCCAAATCAAAGTAATACCAACAATCAAGGGTATCGTAGAAACAACAATGCCTTAGGAAATACATCCAACATGAATCCACAACGATCTTCATTTTTCTCCAACAAAAGAACTTTTACTCCATTAGGGAAATCTCTGGAATCTGCCCTTAAAGACTTAATGGCAAAGAATGTTATTACCCTACCGCCTCAACGTAACTTTGAACCTAGTGTGAAGCCGCCATCATGGAATGATGCATACTATTGTGAATATCATAGATGTAAAGGCCATCGTACGAATAATTTCCAAGCCTTGAAGAATACTATTCAAGACTTAATCAAAAAATAAATCGTCACAATAGAAGGGAACCAACAATCAAACGAAGACCACCAAGCATTTCAAAATACTTTGCCCAACTATCAAAAGGGTGAGTCTTCTAGAAAAAGTGTGAATCATATCGATGAGCATATAATTAATCATATCTACACTAATGACGAGCGGGTTAATGTTATAAAATTCAAAGTGAAAACGAAATATGGAGAAGTTAATGTAACAATAAGGGCACAAGCTAAAGTTGTTCCAAAAGGTGCTCCTTCAAAATCCATTGTTCCCCCGTCTTAACATCAATATGATTTAATCAATCAACTTGGAAAAACTTCTGCTCATATCTCTATTTTGGAACTTCTGAAAATTTCCTGAGTGCATAAGGAAATTCTGGACAGAGCCCTCATTGAAACAACTGTATCCACTGATCTGGATGTGGATCGATTTCAAGCCATGGTGGGACATTTGTCCTCACCTACATGTATCTCATTTTCTAAAAAATATTATGTTTCCATGACTCATCCCCATAATTCATCACTATACTTAGAAGTTATGATCCACAAGTTTCATGTCAGACGTGTACTAATAGATGGAGGTGCTGGTTTGAACATATGTACCATGAAATTATTTCGGGCTTTAGGATTTTCTGAGGATTCCATTGATCCTAGAAGAAAGATTACTATTAAAGCCTATGATGATGAGGAAAGAGCATCCAAGGGTTTAATCATGTTACCAATCAGAGTGGGACCTGTTATCAAAAATACTTTCTGTCAAGTGTTAGACCGTGATCTCGCATACAACATCTTATTGGGTCATCCTTGGATCCACGAAATGTAAGCTATACCATCCACATACCATCAATGTCTTAAGTTTCCTTATGACAGATAGGAGATCACAATACTAGCTAATAATTCTCACAGTCAAACTTGTGCCAACATCAAAGCTAGTCAAGACACTTTGGTTCCCAACAATCGAGAAGCGCCTGGTAGTACTTCTCCAAAAGTTGACACACAAATCAGTTAGATAACCAAAAGCTTGGAAAAGTAACTACGGTTCAAGGACAATGGAGTAGGAGAATATTCTCTCTGTCTTGCTAATATTCCTATGTCATCTCGGTCACATGGACAACCTTCTATCACGCAACATTAGATATCTGTAGCATCAACATCAACACAGTCACCGACAGAACCAATCACAAAGTTTAATGGACAATTTTTCAAAGATAAATTTCCCATGGAAGATTCTGAGGATAGTGAAATGCTAAAATGGCTCTATAGAGATGAAGATGAAGATGAAGCAGTTCTAAATGTCAAGCTATAAACAGATCAATATGGTAAAGGATACTCAATCATGCAAAAGATGGGCTATGATGGTAATGGTCCTATTGGAAAGAGAAAAGGAGTAGTTGAGCCTATTCACCTACCAGGAATTGCTGCAAAAGATAAAATAGGACTAGGCTATGATACTAGCTCGAAAGAAACAACATCCAAACAATTGAATGATACTGTACTCACATTGCAAGAAATTTTTGATCCAAGAGAAGCATGCTTGACAACAATTCAGAATTTCATCAATAATAACTCTGACAAAGACTCTAGAGAATACGAATGGGATACCGTCCATAATGATGAATTCTAGAGGGACAAACAGGTTGATGTGATACACAAGTATACCCCAACTTTAATCCAAGGAGAAGGCTCAAGGACCCAACCACATGAATCTGAACTACAACGCGACTATGATTCTAGTGATATCGAGTCAGATTTAATCGAACAAGACTACCGTGAGGACAATACCATCATTGACCTACTGCATACCTCAAATCCTACGAACACTTCCATTATGACCATAACCATAGCTGATTTCACATAGCTTAATGACCCGCTACCGCTAATACATCCCGATCTCATCGATTGGGATCTCTTTGAACCTCTTGATATACCTATGTTTCTAACCGACGAATCTATCATAAACTTCCCTTTCACAGATAATGTAAATGATTGTTCCACTGACAATTTTTGGCATAAGATCCTTAGTCAGGAGAGTGTCAAGTTTCCTAGCTGCAAAAATAAAAATAAAAAAGAAAGATCTAATGGTGAAAACCAGAATCTGGCAGTATTAGATCAAACAAAAGATAAAACAAAGAGCGTATCAGATCGTGAAATTTTTTTTAAGGCACCAGATGATGGGATGCTTGACACTCTCCTAGAGCAATATCATGAGTGATTACCTATCTTGATTGACCCTACAAAATTAGTTAATCTTGAAACTACAGAGAAACCGAGGATTCTACAATTAGTTGCATCAATGATAGATAAATAAGTACCTGAGTTCATGGAATTTCTTAGAGAAAATCAAGTCAACTTTGTTTGGTCTTATGCAGACATGCCAGGTTTTGATCCTGATATTATAATGCATCACTTGTCCATTAAACCAGGACTAAAACCTATGAAACAAAAACTTAGAAAGATGCATCCTCATGTGGCACTACTAGTTAAAGAAGAACTTAATAAACTCCTTGATGTGGGATCTATAAGATCAATTGACTATGTAGAATGGATCTCCAACATTGTTCCTATATCCAAGCCCGACAAAAGTGTTAGAGTATGCATAAACTTCAGAGATCTTAATAAGGCATGTCCTAAGGATGACTTCCCTCTTCCAAGCATTGATACCATAGTAGATCTGATGGCTGGCCATTCCATGTATTCACTAATGGATGGTTTTTCTGGTTATAACCAAATCAAGATTGCACCTGAAAACTAGAACAAAACAACTTTCACATGTCCCTAGGGGACTTACTATTGGAATGCCATGCCATTCGGTTTAAAGAATGTTGGGGATACATATCAAAGAGCTATGACTACAATTTTTCATGACATGTTGCACACATTAATAGAAGATTATGTCGATGACATACTGGAAAAATCATACACAAGAGGACATCTCGAGATATTATCCAAAATATTTCTAAGGTTGGAAAAGTTCAAAGTTTGCCTCAACCCTAAGAAATGTGTTTTCGGAGTCACATATGGAAAACTCTTCGGATACATAGTTTGAGCAAAAGGGATTGAAGTAGATCCCGCCAAAGTACAAGCAATCGTGGAAATGCCTCCACCAAGGAATATCAGTTAGTTAAGGTCACTACAGGGATGACTCCAATCTATACGAAGATTCATTGCACAACTAGCAGATAAATGTCTACCTTTCACACATCTATTACATAAGAATGTTCCTTTCAAATGGGATGATAAGTGTGAAATGGCCTTTGAACAAATCAAGCAGTACTTAATGAACCCACCAGTTCTGGTACCACCAAATCCAGAAAAACCACTCATCTTATACATTGCTACCACAGAGACGTCTTTGGGGGATTTGTTAGCACAAGAAGAATCTATAGGAAAAGAACATGCAATCTATTATATCATCCAAACATTAATAGGTCATGAACTCAACTACACTTTCATCGAGAAGGCTTTCCTAGCAGTGGTCTTTGCCTCGCAGAAGTTTCGACACTACATGTTAACTCATACAATCAATCTTGTTGCAAATATTGATCCACTCAAATATCTGTTAAGCAAGGCCACATTGATAGGAAGGTTAGCAAAATGGGTCACGATCTTAAGCAAGTTCGATATCCATTATATTGATCGCAACGCAATCAAAGGACAAGTTATTGCTGACCAACTGGCTAAAGCACCCCTCCAAGCAGAGCATCCCATGCACATTGAATTTCCAGATGTTGATGTCTTCACGACAGAATCAAAGCAACCTTGGTCATTATATTTTGATGGCTCATTTACTCAACATGGATCGAGGGCAGGCATACTCTTTGTCACCCCTCAAGGAAATACCATTCCTCAATCATATCAACTCATGTTTCCATGCACTAATAACATAGCTGAATATGAAGCTTTAATCACTGGACTCAGAATAGCATTGGAATGGAGAATCACATAATTACAAGTCTACGGTGACTCATAGTTAGTCATTAACCAGATCAATGATGATTATCAGACCAAAGATGACAAATTTTTGCCATATAAGAAAATGGTTGACAATTTCAAGAAGTAATTTGTAGACATAAAGTTCATACAGATTCCAAGGCTTGATAACAAGGCAGTTGACGATATGGCCATAATCGCTTCATTGTTACAACTCCCAGAAACTCAGGCTCAATATAAATTTCTGGTGGAACAATCATTTACGCCTGCCTATGACACACTTGAAAGCCAAACCATTTTCCACTTAGTAGGATCCGATTCACCTTGGTATGGAAAAATTCATTCCTACCTAAAAGATGGCATCTTACTACTTGACTTATCCCATAACCAAAAACACAACTTTATCCACCAACCTTCTCGGTATACCCTTATTGCTGACACTCTCTATCACCGCAGTCTTGATGGTACTTTACTTCGATGTCTTGAATGTGACGAATCCGACAAGGATTTACAAGAAGTTCATGGTGGCATTTGTGGTACTCATTCAAGTGGACTGACCTTATCCAAGAAACTGATTAGAATGGGTTACTGCTAGCCTACAATGGAGAGGGAATCATTCACTTTTGTAAAGAAGTGCTCAAAATGTCAGATACATGGAAATCTCATTCATGCACCAGCACATGAACTACAACCGTTTACACCAACTTGGCCATTCTCTCAATGGGGGTTGGATCTAGTTGGCAAGATTCATCCTTCATCATCAAACAAACACAAGTTCATCATCATAGCGACATAATATTTTACCAAGTGGATTGAGGCAGTACCTCTTACTAAGGTCACCGGCAAACAAATCTCATCATTCATACTCAACTATCTCATTTGTTGGTATGGCATTCCCAACTCCATCATTACAGATAATGGACGACATTCAAGAATCAGGATGCTGATGAAATTTGTGAGAGATTCTATATTCAACACATATATTCAACACCTTACTATCCACAAGGGAACGACCAAGCAGAGGCCTCAAAAAAAACAATACTAAAAATATTGAAGAAGATTGTGAATGATGCAAGGAAAGATTGGCACATTCAACTTAATCCCACATTATGGGCCTACAGAACTAGTATTCGAACACCAACAGGAGCAACATCATTTGATCTTGTCTATGGAGCAGAAGCCATCCTACCTTTAGAGGTTGAGATTCCATCACTCAAAGTATCTCTAAAAGGTCTAATCACATATGATGAATACAGAGTTTCCTGACTGCAAGAACTGGAACTTCTTGATGAAAAGAGACAACGAGCAACTAATCATTTGAAAGCATACCAACAAATGATGTCTCACAACTATAATCACAGAGTCAAACCGCGTACCTTTCAGGTTGGAGATCTTGTTCTAAAAGAGAACCCACACAATCAGCAAGACAAAGAGAAGAAAGGAAAGTTTGAACCAAATTGGCTGGGTCCTTACGTGGTCATAGCAGTATATGGTTTAGGAGCATACAAGTTGTCAACGCCAGAAGGGGACCTGTTTGACGAACCCATCAACAACATGCACCTGAAAAAGTATTATGTCTGAAGCGGTTATCATCATCATAAAACGTCCTGAAGAAATACAAAAACAACATAAAATGTCTTTAAGAAATACAAAAACATTAGAAAAAGTCCTGAAGAAATACAAAAACATCAAAAAAAGTCCTGAAAAAATACAAAAACATCAGAAAAAGTACTGAAGAAATACGAAAACATTAGAAAAAGTCCTGAAGAAATACAAAAACAACAGAAAAAGTCCTAAAAAAATGGTTACCCTAGTGAAAACCTGGCAAACAGGCATCTCGGTAGCAACAAAAAAATAAAATAGTGAAAATATGGCAAACAGACGCTATTTGTAGCTCTCCATCTATTAGTTCATGTTTTGCACTTAGCCTTCTTTTTTTTGCACATCTTTCTATCATCTTAGGGTCGTACCTGCATCATGTTGCCACCATTTGACTAGAGTGATAACATCTTACCATGGCTTGATCATCGTACATATTCATTTCAGCAAGTTGTGTCAAATACTGGGGGAAAACATTGACATACTTTGGGGCAATCAACTTTCAGGTTCTACCAAAACAACTCGACAATTACATCAAATCCAACCATGTGAACAAACAATCAAATCCTATGAACAACTATCCAATCATTGATCCATATCACAATAGTTTTCAGCAAATACCATATCATGACTCATATCTGGATGATCTAAAATCTGAATAATGATTGGAATATCAGTGTTACATTTTGAACAATGGTTGTTTGATTTTTTGATATCATCTCTCTAGAGCACACTCGATGATGTACCGAACTAGAGTGGCAAGGAAAGAGGATGATTTTTCTTTGTCTGTTTTCTTGAGGTTAACTATCAATTTGGTGCAAATATGTTGTGAAACATGATTTCCAAAGCATATCATTGATGACAGTTCCACATTTGCATCAAAAAGTGGTTAGTCTTTGTCTGTTTATGCAAGAAATGCTCTGGTCATCTTGGTTCAATTATACCTTGATGCTTGTGTTCGCTTGCTATATCAAAAATCATGAAAGTTGTACTCAGGTCATCATTGGTGCTAATTTCCCCTCTGATGCTTGTACATACTTCCAACATTTTACAAGGCTCTATGATGATTCCAGAAAGCTAACAGAAGGCTCAATAAATAGTTGATTTTATTTAGTTGCATTTCATTTAGATCAATGTATATATCTGCATACTAGATTCGCATTAGAGTTTTTAAAAAAAAAAGCTGAACAGATAAATCAACGGTTGTCATGTCTCTTTGGAATATTTGTGGAGGACATTTGGACATTTGTTTCATCCTCATTTCATTATCCTTTCATCTAGGTCTTGTGCATATCATATAGTTTAGCATTCATCATTTAGATCCTTTCTCATTTATTTATCCTTCATGATGCATTATCATTTCATTGCATATCATGGGTCATTCTCATTTTTATCGTCTTTATTTCATTCTCATATCATTTTTGATCCTTTGTCATTACATATCATTCATTTATTCATTAGGAATTTTCATATCACTTTCATTATCATCTTATCCATCATTTTTTGTATCCATGTCATTAGTATTCCATTTACCATCTTCATTTCATTTTCATCTTATTGTTACATTTTCATATCATTACGTTTTACATATCCTATCATTTTATTACATTGCATCATATAATTTCATCATCTCATTTCACAAGTTCATATCATTGCATTTCATTATATCATATCATTTCAATTGCATTTCATCATCACATCTCGTTACATTTTATATCATATCATTATTTACTCATTTTCATATTCATTATATTCATTATATCATCATTATCATTTTCATATCCTTATTCTTCATACCATTATCATTTATAATTTATCATCATATTATATCATTTCTTTTCCTCATTTCATTTCATACTGTATTGTACCACTACATTTCATAATTACGTTTCATTTCATTTTATCATCTCATCTCATTTCATAATTAATCATATTACATTACATTTTCATTTTATCCTCCCATCTCATTTCATCACATTTCATCATTACGTTTCATATCATTACATTTTAGCATATTATTATTCATTTCATATCATTTATTATCATCTTATCAGACCATTATCATTTATCATTTACATCTTTTATCATTTCTCATTGTCCATATTATTTCATTTGTCATTTTTCATACAGCATTTGATACTACAAATTCATGATGCATTTCACAACATCCATCGCATCATCATCATTTGTGGCATTTAAAACATCAAAACACAAGAATTTCATACAAATATTACATTTCCACATTATTTGCAAAACATACATTGCCATAACATATATCACATCATTTCAACATGTGGCATTTTTATCATCAGCATCCACCTACATGAGATCATTAGTACACATCATATTTTATCGTCATCATATCATAATCATATCAAATCATTTGCACACATCCATATCACATAATAGGGAAATAAATGCATATCCATCTCATGTCATCATATCAAATGAAACATATCATCAAAACTCATTGCCGCTGCATATCATCGCTCATCAAAATACATACAGAATGTCCAAAAGTCCAATGAAACTGAAAAGTCTAGACAGATATATGAGATACGATCAAAATTAGTATACATGCTCCAAGAATCTGATATACATCAAATAATCCTATATCCATCAATCAAGGTTGGATGGTGGAACCCCCTAATGGAGTTGGTCTCGAGGATGGTGGCTTGCCACTAGTCCCTGCATCTGGATCCCGTCAAGGCCTGGTAACCCCCAGGCTCTGTGTAGCTGTCTGTGTCTTGCTCCTGGTCCTACTGTGGGATCATGGGAAAGGCTCTCTGCACTCAAGAGGACACAACTCCTCGTATCAAACTAGATAGTACTCAGCCTCTCTGGCCATCTCAAAGATCTCTGCAATGGCCTCTCGCAACGACGCACTCTCCACAGTGCCCATGAGTCTCTGCGCAACACCCTCTACCTCTATCGCCCTCCGTCTAAATGCATCCCTCTCTGCAATCAACTGGACTACCTGTGGGTCTGGGGCAGGAGGATGTGCCTGTGCCTGTGCCTGTGCCTGTGACTGTGCCAGTTGTGCTTGTAACTGCACTGCCATACTCTGTGCCTAAGCCAACTGACTCTACAACTGCACCTGTTGTCCCTATAGTGTTTGTACCTGGGCCTGTAACATATCTATCTGTTCCTGCTGTGATGTGGAGGCAACCTTGATCATGTCTGCCACCCAATCCTAGTCCTCGGCCTCTGCATGATCTGAACACCGCCCAAAATGTCTGGCCTCGGTCTCACTGGCACCTGCCCCTCATCTCCGCCGTCATCTCCATCACTCCCATATGAGCTCTCCTCCTCTCCACTCTCCTCATCCTCTCCCCCATCCCACTGATAGTCCCTTTGACCGGTGATCCAGACAAAGGAGACCTCCAATAAATGCACCCAAAATTGTAGGTAAGGCCGGATACCCCCTGAAGTCTGCCCATGGTACCCAATATCTTGCTATCTGCACGTCCCCATACACTCTCCTTAGTGCATCTGTACCATCTAGCTCCTTGTGGTCATAGAACACAAGGGCACCTACCACTAGAATACGCAGAATCCTGTACACATCCTCAGGAGTCACAGTCACCTCACCGGTTGGCAAATGAAAGGTGTTGTGCTCCGAATGCCACCTCTCTGCTAGCGCGGTCAACAGTCCCCTGTTGACTCGAATCAGAGGCATGGACAACAAAGATCCCAATCCGCATACCCCTATTAGCGCTATATCATCTGGTGTCAGCTCTAGTATCCTATCCCACCCTGCCGAGTGATGCTCGCTAATCTGGAGGTTTTTGAAAACCTCCTATTTTCGGTTATCACAAGAACAATCAATCAACATCATATCAATGATTCAATCTCAATCAAGCACATCAATCTGACTCATGTCTATCTATCAATGACCCATATTAGTTGACCCATATCAGTTGACCCATATCATGTGGCCCATATCAAGTGTTCTATCTAAGCGACTCATATCATGCAATCAATGTACAATCTATCAATCTGAATACTAAATCAATCTACTCTATCATCATTTACTATTTCTTTTCTTTTTTTTCAGGAATGCAAATTTATCAACAATCAAACATCATCCTATTTGTATTTTCATCACAAATGCAAATATGTTTTCAATCAATAATCTACTATTTTTTTTCTATTGCAGAAAGAAAATTTATCAGAAGTCATATCAATCATTTACTCTTTGTTTTTCGTTCAGGGGAGACAAAGTTATCAGCTATCTACTCTTTGATTTCTATTTTTGGAAACAAAGTTATTAATTCTTTATCAGATTTTCTATCTATATCAACATGATGACAAGCCCATTTTATATTTATTGACCAAAGAAGCAATAAAAACATCATCATTTTTATCCAATAGACACATTTCCTAAAAGCGTTAATCTACGGCCTCTATGCGCTAAAACCCTGTATGCGCCGAAGTTTTCCCTGGATGCACTCAAAATCAGATGTGCCATTATGTGCCCTAGATGCGCTAAATCATTTCCTTTATGCACTATTTCCCTAAAAGCGCTAAAACTCTAATTGAAAGCATTGTTTTATTCACTAGATGCATGCCAACCCTACAAGCGCTTAATTGTTTCCTAAAAGCGCTATTTTTTTTCCTAGATGCGCTAAACTACCAATTTTCTTATGACATCCTATAAGCACTACACTATCTATCGCATGCGCTAAACTGGTTTTTATAGAGAATAAAAATTTGAATCCTATATGCGCTAAAACAAATTTTGAAAGCACTAATTTTTTTTTCAAAAGTGCTAAAAAGCCTACTCTAAGCGCTAAAACGGCACATAACAATCTAAATCCGTGAAAAAACACATGAAAAATTGATTCAAACCGGAAAATTTTGAAGCAAAAGGGGTTGGATCGACTCACCAGTGGTCCATAGGCAACTGGTCCGTGGTATCGGGGGGCCTGCTCGAATCTATGTCTATGGTACGAAATCTCCATCTCGCCAGGTCACTATCAGAGCAATGTATAAGATGAGTGGTTTGTCTAGATTTGGTGGTACTAGAACTGGTGGGTTCATTAAGTACTGCTTGATTTGTTGAAAGGCCATTTCACACTTATCATCCCATTTGAAAGGAACATTCTTGTGTAGTAGATGTGTGAAAGGTAGACATTTATCTGCTAGTTGTGCAATGAATCTTCGTATAGATTGGAGTCGTCCCTGTAGTGACCTTAACTAACGCAAAATTCCTTGGTGGAGGCATTTCCATGATTCCTTGTACTTTGGCGAGATCTACTTCAATCCCTTTTGCTGAAACTATGTATCGTAGGAGTTTTCCAAATGTGACTCTGAAAACACATTTCTTAGGGTTGAGGCGAACATTGAACTTTTCCAACCTTGCAAATATTTTGGATAATATCTAGAGATGTCCTTCTCTTGTGTATGAT
Source organism: Sequoia sempervirens (assembly GCA_007258455.2). Classification (NCBI taxonomy): domain Eukaryota; kingdom Viridiplantae; phylum Streptophyta; class Pinopsida; order Cupressales; family Cupressaceae; genus Sequoia; species Sequoia sempervirens. Next base: position 5,787,233 of record VDFB02000011.1, read on the forward strand.
TTTTCCAATATGTCATCGACATAATCTTCCATGAATGTGTGCATCATGTCATGAAAAATTGTAGTCATAGCTCTTTGATATGTAGCCCCAGCATTCTTTAAACTGAATGGCATGGCGTTCCAACAGTAAGTCCCCCAGGGACATGTGAAAGTTGTTTTGTCCTGGTCTTCAGGTGCAATCTTGATTTGGTTATAACTAGAAAAACCATCCATTAGTGAATACATGGAATGGCCAGCCGTCAGATCTACTATGGTATCAATGCTTGGAAGAGGGAAGTCATCCTTAGGACATGCCTTATTAGGATCTTTGAAGTCTATGCATACTCTAACATTTTTGTCGAGCTTGGATACAGGAACAATGTTGGAGATCCATTCTGCATAGTCAATTGATCTTATAAATCTCACATCGAGGAGTTTCTTAAGTTCTTCTTTAACTAGTAGTGCCACATGAGGATGCATCTTTCTAAGTTTTTGTTTCATAAGTTTTACTCCTAGTTTAATGGACAAGTGATGTATTATAAGATCAAGATCAAGACCTGGCATGTCTGCATAAGACCAGGAAAAGTTGACTTGATTTTCTCTAAGAAATTCCATGAACTCAGGTACTTCTTTATCTTTCATTGATGCAGCTAACTATAGAATCCTCGGTTTCTCTGTAGTTTCAAACTTAACTGCTTTTGTAGGCTCAATCAAGATAGGGATCACTCATGATAGTGCTCCGTGAGAGTGTCAAGAATCCCATCATCTGGTGCCTTAAAAATGTTTTCACCATCTGATACGCTATTTGTTTTATCTTTTGTTTGATCTAATACTGCCAGATTCTGGTTTTCACCATTAGATCTTTCTTTTTTATTTTTATTTTTTCAGCTAGGAAACTTGACACTTTCCTGACTAAGGATCTTATGCCAAAAATCGTCAGTGGAACAATCATTTACATCATTTGCGGAAAGGAAGTTTACGATAGATTCATCGGTTGGAAACATAGGTATATCAAGAGGTTCATATAGATCCCAATTGATGAGATCAGGATGTATTAGCAGTAGCGGGTCATTAAGCTACATGAAATCAGCTATGGTTATGGTCATAATGGAAGTGTTTGTAAGATCCGAGGTATGCGGTAGGTCAATTATGGTGTTGTCCTCACAGTAGTCTTGTTCGATTAAATCTGACTTGGTATCGCTAGAATCATAGTTGCGTTGTAGTTCAGATTCGTGTGGTTGGGTCCCTGAGCCTTCTCCTTTGATTAAAGTTGGGGTATACTTGTGTATCACATCAACCTTTTTGTCCCTCTAGAATTCATCCTTATGGATGGTATCCCATTCGTATTCTCCAGAGTCTGTGTCAGAGTTATTATTGATGAAATTCTGAATTGTTGTCAAGCATGCTTCTCTTGGATTAGAACTTTCTTGCAGTGTGAGTACAGTATCATTCAATTGTTTGGATGTTGTTTCTTTCGAGCTAGTATCATAGCCTAGTCTTGTTTTATCTTTTGTAGCAAGTCCTGGTAGGTGAATAGGCTCAACTACTCCTTCTTTTCTCTTTCCAATAGAACCATTACCATCATAGCCCATCTTTTGCATGATTGAGTATCCTTTACCATATTGATCTATTGATAGCTTGACATTTAGAACTGCTTCATCTTCATCTTCATCTCTATAGAGCCATTTTAGCATTTCGCTATCCTCAAAATCTTCCATGGGAAATTTCTCTTTGAAAAATTATCCATTAAACTTTGTGATTGGTTTTTTCGGTGACTGTGTTGATGTTGATGCTGCAGATATCTGATGTTGCGTGATAGAAATTTGTCCATGTGACCAAGGCGATGTAGGAAGATTATCAAGATAGAGAGAATATTCTCCTACTCAATTGTCCTTGAACCGTAGTTCCTTGTCCAAGCTTTTGGTTATTTGACTGATTTGTGTATCATCTTTTGGAGAAGTACTAACAGGGGCTTCTCGATTGTTGGGAACCAAAGTGTCTTGACTAGCTTTGATGTTGGCACAAGTTTGACTGTAAGAATTATTAGCTGGTATCATGATCTCCTGTCCATCATAAGGAAACTTAAGACATTGATGATATGTGGATGGTACAACTTGCATTTCATGGATCCAAGGATGACCCAACAAGATGTTGTATGCGAGATCACGATCTAACACTTGACAGAAAGTATTTTTGATAATAGGTCCCACTCTGATTGGTAACATGATTAAACCCTTGGATGCTCTTTCCTCATCATGATAGGCTTTAATAGTAATCTTTCTTCTGGGATCAATGGAATCCTCAGAAAATCCCAAAGCCCAAATTAATTTCATGGTTCATATGTTCAAACGAGCACCTCCATCTATTAGTACACGTCTGACACGAAACTTGTGGATCATAACTTCTAAGTATAGTGATGAATTATGGGGATGAGTCATGGAAACATCATCTTTTTCAAAAAATGAGAGACATGTAGGTGAGGAAAAATGTCCCACCATCGCTTGAAATCGATCCACATCCAGATTAGTGGATACAGTTGTTTCAATGAGGGATTTGTCCAGAATTTCCTTATGCACTAGGGAAAATTTTAGAAGTTCCAAAATAGAGATCTGAGCAAAAAAATTTCCAAGTTGATTGATTAAATCATATCGATGTTGAGGTGGGGGCACAATGGATTTTGAAGGAGCACCTTTTAGAACAACTTTGGCTTGTGCCCTTGTTGTTACGTTAACTTCTCCATATTTCATTTTCTCTTTGACTTTTATAGCATTAACCCACTCATCATCAGTGTAGATATTATTAATTCTATGCTCATCGATATGATTCACACTTTTTCCAGAAGACTCACCCTTTTGATAGTTGCGAAAAAGGTTTCAAAATTATTGGTGGTCTTCATTTGATTGTTGGTTCCCTTCTATTGTGATGATGTCTTTTTTGATTAAGTCTTGAATAGCATTCTTCAAGGCTTGGCAATTATTCGTACGATGGTCTTTACATTCATGATATTCACAATAGTATGCATCATTCCACGATGGCGGCTTCACACTAGGTTCGAAGTTACGTTGAGTCGGTAGGGTAATAATGTTCTTTGCCATTAAGTCTTTAAGGGAACATTCCAGAGATTTCCCTAATGGAGTAAAAGTTCTTCTGTTGGAGAAAAATGAAGATTGTTGTGGATTCATGTTGGATGTATTTCCTAAGGCATTGTTGTTTCCACGATACCCTTGATTGTTGGTATTACTTTGATTTGGAACAAAAGTTAGATTTTGGTTATTCCTCGGAGGAGGAGGATCGTTTCCTTGATTCGTAACCGAGTTGACATTGTTATAGTTGTTGTTGCGAGGAATACTAAGAACAACTGGCTTAGGTGAGACATGATGTGCATCTACAACACCATCATTCACCACATTCTTGTTGCGAGTCCAAAACCTATATTTTTCATTGTGGTGATTAGAAGAGCTAGGATTGTCTCTATCAAGTTTGATTATCCCTCTCTGGACTAATGCACTTTCAATTGTGATTGCATTTTCAATCATTTTCTGAAAAAGAGGGAGGGCAATGAAGATTTAGATGATAACTCATCTCTTGATCCAAGTTGTTTATAAATGTAGTGATATTTTCCTTTTCTGGAACATGACATGGATACCTAGCGAACAATCTTCTCCATCTCTGAAGAAATGTGATGAATGGTTCACCAGGTTTTTGCTTAGCCTTGCATAGATCAATCATGGTTATTTGGTGTTGTATGTTATAGGAATATTGTGAGATGAACTCGTTGATCAATTCCTCAATTTTTTTGATAGGCGGTGTGATTTTTGATAACCATTCCATGGATTGGTCTCCAAGACTTTGTGGAAACAAACGCATTAAGTATGTATCCTCATGAGAAAACTCTAGAGTCATGTTTAAGAAGTCCCTAATATGGTCAATTGGATCCGATTTCCCGTTATAACGATCAAACTTTGGGATTTCACAATGTTTAGGAAACGAAATCATGTTGAGATGTTGGTCAAAGGGATATGGACAGATATCATCCAGAGTGTATGTCTTTGTTGTGGCTCCCCCTTGTAGATCTTTAATTTGTCCTTGTAGTGTTTTAACTTGTTGAGTCAAGGCGCTACGATCAGATAAGGGTGTTTCATCAGGATTACTCTTTATGTTTTCAGTATCAAAATCATGAGGCAATTTAGCTCCTTTGTCAGCCAAATGTAGGAAATATTTTTTTTTGTCACATGCTAAGATCTTTTCTACTGCTCTGAGAAATTTAGGATCTTGTTCGGCTTCTCTAAGGTGACGCTCTTCTTCTTCTTGTTCATCATCACTGTCTTCAAGGGTTTCTCTCAAATCTCTGTCGGAAGTAAACAAATTATTTTCTCCTTCGGCCATGTAGTCTTCAAAAAGGGGATTTCGACTCACTATAAAGAGGATCACTATTTTCACCTTCAACTTGAGTTCTTGAGGTATGATCTTCTTGTTGAATATCTTCCTTCAGTTTATTGTATTGTGATCTTGTAAAAACAGACATATGATTTCAAGATGTTCTTCTAAACTTAGATCATAGTTTGATGAGTGCAACCAATGATGATGTTTTAATCTGATAAGATTGAAAATCTTATGATATGACCAAAACTATGTTCCTGATTCGTGGTTGTGGCTTCCAATTATGAAGGATGTCAGAATCCTTTTGGGAGAAGTTGAACCAAGAATTTAGAAGTTTGTGATGAAAGGTGCACTTGTAAGATTTGATCTTTGTTTTCGAAGAATAATTGGTGTATCAAATAGCCTATTTCAACTTACTGAAGTATTTGACTAGGATGTGTTGAATATTCGATAGAAGGTTGTGGTATATAGTTGAAATTAAGAGACTAATTATGATTGTGTCATTGTGAGAGGGCTCTTCTTTGAAAATAGGCTCGTGAATCTAGTGGGTCTACAGCGTATTCGTCAGTAAATCCCCTGACAAAATCTTGGTATCTATGGAGAAATTTGTGATAATGGAGCAAGACGTTTCGACTCTTGTATAAAAACTTCCTTTGTTGTAAGGTTTTCTTGTAATCTAGAGGTTTCTTGGGTTTCTTGATTCTATTGGAAATTGACTACTTGACAAACTTGGTAGATTTCCACTTCCTAAGCATGAGAGAAAATGTTGATATGTTACTGGACCAAGAATGCTATGAACTTAAATCTGTCAAAAACAATGATTCGGGAAAAGTGACAGATGTGCTATTCTTATATACGCTTCAAAAATAGGGATATGTGCCAAAGAAATGGTCAAATGCGCTACAATATGTCCTAGATGCGCTACTCTGTATACTATATGCGCTGCAGGAAAAATGTTGTGACAGTGACCGAAAAGTTTGTTTTTAGAATAGCCAGTGTATGCGCCAAAAGACTCAATGTGCTAAAACAGACCCTAAAAGCGTTCAACTAACTAGTGAATGCACTAGAACAGACCTCATATGCGCTAGAATATACCCTATATGCGCTAAAACAATTTTTATCTTTTATCTAAATTAGTGTGATTGAAAACACAACAAACACTCTGAAAAAAGTTGTTTTTAAGTCCTATACTAAACATCAAGTGTATGTTTCAAAAATGTTTTTCAAAAAGTGTTATCACAGGTTTTACACATGACAAATAGTTCAAGCAGACTCACTCTTAGTACTCAGGTAGGTCATCATAATAATCAACAACACACATCTTAAAACTGTGTCAACTCACACAGTCGTGTCACCCCCGAAGGGGCGCCCATGTTTTTGTCTTTTCCAAGCGCATACTCAGAGTGACGAAAGTGGATACCGGATCCCCTGAGCAAACGGTCCTTGGCAGTTATATGGTGAGTATCTTGGGGGCAGATTCTTCCCTCCCCTTGCACTGTGATTATTATGATGTTCAGAAATTGACTTCGGTTGGCTACTACACTAGGTTCGTAGTAAGGGTTTTCGTTTGGTGTGGCAATAATAAACTCCCTGAGGAGACCTCCCAACCTTTAGAACAAAGGCTTGTGGGATGGTTACCTTGTACACTACCGAAAAAAGAGGGTTTCCCTTGATTTTCTTTAAATTTTATAGTGGGGCGAAATAGGCCGGCTTTGGCTTGAACCCACTTGAGTCGTTCCTCTTGGGTGAGTACTTTTTCCCACAAGAGCAGGTCCTCTACAAGATGTAATAAAGCAGTAAAATTGCATGAATGTAAAAGGAAAGTCTGGTATTTTGGTCACCCAGTTAAGGGGAGAGCATAGACCTATTGCCACAAACACATTAGACACTGTTCATTTTAAAACCCAAATCACAATGATCTAAACTATGTGAAGATGTTGCTTCACAAAAAGGATGGGATTCATTTTAACTACAAAATCAATGTGTGGTGACTATCCTAGATTGCTTCATTTTAAATCCATGTCTATCCTAGGGTTGCTCCTTTTTAAAACCAGTTGTGACTATCCTAGATTGGTTCTTTTCAAGCTAGAAAAAGGTTCTGTCTTTGGAAGGCGTCAGACTCAGAAAAAGGTTTAGTTACAACCTCCATGCACTGAAAGATCACCTATATGCACAACAATAACAAGTTAATGCACTAAAATAGATCCTATATGCACTACAGAAAGTCTCAAATGTGCTACAAAAACTCCTATATGCGTTTAAATAAAATGTAACTAATTTTTTTTTTTGTTTTTCAAAAATATTTAATAAATTGAGCTGGGTGTATGCGCCATTTTGTCCCGTAGATGCGTCGTTTTGTTCCTTAAATGTGCCAAAACAATTCCTGGATGTGCCAAAGTACCTAAAAGAGTGCTGAAATAAATCACGGATGCGCTTTAGAAAGCTGCGTATGCACTTCAGAAATCCTCGTATGTGCTAAAACGAAAATTTTTGCTGAAAATCCGAATTCCAGAATGTGAGATCCGGTCAGAAAACCTGCAGATAAATGTTAAAAATGGGGCAAGGGCCCCACGGTGGGTGCCAGAAATCAACGGTTGTGATGTCTCTTTGGACTATTTGTAGAGGACATTTGGACATTTGTTTCATCCTCATTTCATTATCATTTCATCTAGTTCTTGTGCATATCATATAGTTTAGCATTTATCATTTAGATAATTTCTCATTTATTTATCCTTCATGATGCATTATGATTTCATATTTCATATCATGGGTCATTCTCATTTTTATCATCTTTGTTTCATTCTCATATCATTTCGTATCATTCATTTATTCCTTAGGCATTTTCATATCACACTTTCATTATCATCTTATCCATCATTTTTGGTATCCATGTCATTTTCATGTTACCTAGTTGTCTTCCATTTACCATCTTCATTTCATTTTCATCTTATCATATTGTTACATTTTCATTTCATCATATCATTACGTTTTACATATCATATCATTTCATTACATTTCATCATATAATTTCATTTCACAAGTTCATATCATTGTATTTCATTATATCATATCATTTCATTTCATAAAATCATTTTTTGTATTTCATTTTGTCATCACATCTTATTACATTTTATATCATATCATTATTTAATCATTTTCATATTCATCATATCATTTTATCATCATTATCATTTTCATATCCATATTATTCATATAATTATCATTTATCATCTCATCATTTCATACCATTTTATCATCTCATTTCATTTTATAATTTATTTTATTTCATTTCATCATTTCATATCATTATATTTCATTTCATTTTAGCATCCCATCTTATTTCATTTAAATTTATCATCTTATCATTCTTTTTCATATCATTTATCATCATACATTTCATCATTATTAATCCTCTCATATCATTTATCATTCACATCTTTACTCATTTCTCATTTTCAATATCATTTTTTCAAACAACATTGGATTCATATCACATATCATACTACAAATTCATGATGCATTTCATAAACACAACATCCATCACATCATCATTTATGGCATTTGAAAATTCAAAACACAAAAATATTTCGTACAAAACATTACATTTCCACATCATTAGCAAGATATACATCATTTCAACACATGGCATTTTTATCATCATCATCCACCTGCATGATATAATTAGTACACATCATATCATCATCAAATCATCCTGCAAATCATGTTAGTCAGTACATCATCAAAACTACATCTCAATATCCATATCATAGAATAAGGAAATAAATGTATAACCATATCAAGCCATCATATCAAAAATACAACACATCATCAAAACTCATCGCCGCCGCATATCATCGCTCATCAAAATACATACAAAATGTCCAAAAGTCCAATGAAACTGAAAATTCTAGACAGATATATGAGATATGATCAAACTCAGTATACATGCTCCAAGAATCTGATATACATCAAATAATCATGTACCCATCAATCAAGGCTGGCTAGTGGAACCCCCTGATGGAGCTGGTCTCGAGGATGGTGGCCTACCACTAGTCCCTGCATCTAGATCCCGTTGAGGCCTGGTAACCCCCAGACTCTATGTAGATGTTTGTGTCCTGCTCCTAGTCCTATTGTGGGATCATGGGAAAGGCTCTCTATGCTCAGTTGGACACAACTCCTCATATCGGACTCGATAGTACTTAGCCTCTCTGGCCATCTCAAAGCCCTCTGCAATGGCCTCTCACAACGATGCACTCTTCACAATGCCCATGAGTCTCTGTGCAACACCCTCTGCCTCTACCGCCCTCCATCTCAATGCATCCCTCTCTGTAATCAACTGGACTACCTGTGGGTCTGGGGCAGGAGGATGTGCCTATACCTATGCCTGTGGCTATGACTATGCCAGTTGTGCCTGTAACTGCACTTCCATACTATGTGCCTGAGCCAACTGACTTTGCAACTGCACCTGTTGTCCCTGCAGTGTCTGTACCTGGGCCTGTTGTGATGTGGAGGCAACCCTGATCACTATCTGCCACCCAATCCCAGTCCTTGGCCTCCGTATGATCTAAACACCGCCCAAAATGTCTGGCCTCGGTCTCACTGGCACCTGCCCCTCATCTCCGCCATCATCTCCATCACTCCCATCTGAGCTCTCCTCCTCTCCACTCTCCTCATCCTCTTCCCCAACCGCTGCCTGCTCACCACCTGCCACATCCTCCTGTCTCCCTACCCCTAGCTGCAGTACCACCAAAATGGGCACTAGCTCATCTGGACATGTCAATCGTGGAAATGGATGTGTATGATAATAAATCAAGTACTCATCGGACATACCGGCATCAACAATATCCCACCTATCATCCCATGCCTCGAGCGCTAAAGTCATATACTCTGTATATGCTATCTGATATGAAATACACGGCCCCCATCCCGCCTCATCCCTGCTCCGTGCATAGTGAGCAACACCCTGAGGCATCCCCTGTGTAAATCCAAACTGTCGCTACACTTGCAATGCCAAGAATCTCTCTATGATGAATGGGGTCCTCCCTATCAATAACTAGGGCATACCTACAAATGGCATCTCTAAATGATCTGTATCCCACGGCTCACAATCTATGTATGGCCACCATATCACTACAACCCTATCATCAACGCACCATCTCTAGTAATCCAACTTGCCCAGCTTAGGTTGGACAAGGAACATAGAATATAGGGTCTGCCTGGTGGACTCACTCTGAGACAAGCTGGTCTCATCATAGCAATATGCTCCCATGCCCAGATCTGGAGTAGTGTCACGCTACATGACAAACTGGATGAACCTCTGTAAACCACCTGATGTAGGTCGTGATATAGATGAGCCAACATGTAGCTCCCCCAGGCATATCTCTGTGGTTGTACCAGCATCTCCTTAAGGATCCTCCCCCATCTCACTGATAGTCCCTTTGACCAGCGATCCGGACAAAGGAGACCTCCAATAAATGCACCCAAAACTACAGGTAAGGCCAGATACCCCCTGAAGTCTTCCCATGGTACCCAATATCCTTCTATCTGCACGTCACCATACACTCTACTCAGTGCATCTGTACCACCTAGCTCCTTGTGGTCATAGAACACAAGGGTGCCTACCACTGGAATACCCAGAATCCTGTACACATCCTTAGGTGTCACAGTCACCTCACCCATTGGAAAATGAAAGGTGTTGTGCTCTAAATTCCACCTCTCTGCTAGCGCGGTCAATAGTCCCCTATTGACCCGAATTGGAGGCATGGACAACAAAGATCCCAATCCGCATACCCCTATCAGTGCTATATCATCTGGTGTCAGCTCTGGTATCCTATCCCACCCCGCCAAGTGATGCTCCCTAATCTGGAGGTTTTTGAAAACCTCCTATTTTTGGTTATCACAAGGACAATCAATCAACATCATATTAATGATTCAATCTCAATCAAGCAAATCAATCTGAATCATGTCTATCTATCAATGACCCATATCAGTGACCCATATCAAGTGTTCTATCTAGGTGACTCATATCATGACATCAATGCACAATCTATCTATCTAAATATCACATCAATCTGCTCTATCATCAATTACTATTTGTTTTCTTTTTCAAGAATGCAAATCTATCAACAATCAAAACATCATTCTATTTGTATTTTCATCACGAATGCAAATATGTTTTCAATTAATCATCTACTATTTGTTTTCTATCGCAGAAAGCAAGTTTATCAGGAGATATATCAATCATCTACTCTTTGTTTTTCGTTCAAGGGAGACAAAGTTATCAACTATCTACTCCTTGATTTCTATTTTGGGAAACAATGTTATCCATTCTTTATCAGATTTTCTACCCATATCAACATGATGACAAGCTCATTTTTATATCTATTGACCAACGAAGCAACAAACATCATCATTTTCATCAAACAGGCACATTTCCTAGATGCGCTAATCTGCGGCCTCTATGCGCTAAAACCCTGTATGCGCTAAAGTTTCTCCCAAATGCGCTCAAACTTAGATGTGCCATTCTATGCCCTAGATGTGTTAAATCATTTCCTTTATGTGCTATTTCCCTAAAAGTGCTAAAACTCTAATCGAAAGCGTCATTTTATTCACTGGATGCGCGCCAACCCTACAAGCGCTTAACTGTTTCCTAAAAGCCCTAATTTTTTTCCTAGATGCACTAAACTACCAATTTTCCTACGACATCCTATAAGAGCTACACTATCTATTGGATGCGCTAAACTAGTTTTTACAAAAAATTCAAATTTGAATGCTATATGCGCTAAATTTTTTTTTGAAAGCACTAAAACAAATTTTGAAAGCGCTAAAATGCCTACTCTAAGCACTAAAACGATCTGTAACAATCTAAATCCGTGGAAAAACACATGAAAAATCGATTCAAACTGGAAAATTTCAAAGAAAAAGGGGTTGGATCGACTCACCGATGGTCCATAGGTAGCTGGTCTATGGTATCGGCGGGCCCACTCGAATCTATGTCTATGGTACGAAATCTCCATCTCGCCAGGTCACTATCAGAGCACAAGGTTTCTCAAAGTCAAAAGGTGAAAATGATTTGTCCTTTTCTTCCCTTTTACCTTTTAAAGGTCAAACAAGGGTGAGTTTTGGTGGCATGTTATTTTATTTTTATCTTTTTATCTAACTTTGACCTTATTTTTCACACTGGGGCATCCTTATACATCATTTTTTGAGAGCTAAATTACTGAATTCACATCAAAATAAAAAATCTCATCATCAAATCAAATTTTTCAACAACTCATATCATTATCAGTGATTTACCTCCCGAGGGGGCATCATTAACACCAACAATATCTTCCAATCATAAACATATCAGGTTCAAATCAGGGGCATATGAGTCACATTTTTCCGATTAGGGGCAAAAAATTTCTTTTCAAAAGCGGGAATATTTTCTTTGAAGCAATGCGTTTCACACATCACTTCAAAGAGGGGAAAAATGTATATGCATAAAATTGGTCATGTTTAATTAATCCTGGCATTTAATTAAATATTTATTATTTAATTAATTTCTCTAAAGTCTTCTACATATGATTAAATTTAATTAATTTAATTATATTGTTCATTCAATTTATTCTTCTATCATGATTAAACAAATTGATTTTTATTTAATTATTTCACATTCATATGTCCACTTGATTAATTAAATAAATACACTTTATTTATTTTAATTGATTATCACTTTTTGAATTTAATTAAGTCTTTTTTATTTAATTAAATTTAGATATTTCTCTTCAAATTCTTCTTCTAGTTAATTAAATATCTTATTTAATTAATTTCATTTACATACCATTTCCGAAAAAGTTTGATTAAATATCTTCCATATCTTTTCAAAATCATAATTAAATATTTTATTTAACTATGAAATCTTCCATTATTCTTCAAATCTGGGGTAAATATTCTATTTTAAGAAAATTCTCCATGTCACCTATAAATGAATAATTGAATTTAATAATTCATTATTTATCTTCTTCAAAATCTTTCCATAATCTCACAAAAAGATGATTTTTACAATTCATCTTTATCATCTTATCTTACCTCTTTTTCCTGAAAAGAAAACAAATCTTGCTTTCTGTTTTCTTCTATTTTTCTTCAGTCTTGTCCATCTTCAACCGTTCGATCTGCCAAGAATTTCCACAATCGTTGATCTTATCAGCCAATCAAAAACTTTTGAAAAACTCTATAAATAGCATTGCCAATCCAAGCAATGGTTACAACACAACAGATGAATTAGAGATTAATTGCATTCTAGCATTCTAGCATTATAGCATTATCATTATAGATTTACTATTCATAGCATTATTGTAATCTTTCATTTTAGCAATCATGTTTAGCATTAGAATAATCATGTCTTAGCATTACATGCATTTAATATTCAATCTCGTTCTCTAGGAAGACTGTTCGTTGAGCCTAGCACACAATCTGAGAGCCCACTGGAATCAATGAAAACATTGGAGATAGAGGGTGATAGGACGACATCGATAACAGGATATTGAGTTTGCATCTCTATTATTTTAATATTTTGTTTTTGATATAATGTCTTATTGGTGTGTTTGATTCATTTGTTTTTATATATTTAACATGCATTAAAAATCGACCACACAATAACCAATATTTAGTCAAAAGCACTTATGTATATAACATGATATTGTACCCCCATAGTGGTGTCTAAATGGTTTTGAAACATTAGGTGGGTTGCAGGTTTTGTAAAACACATTGTTTTGCATCCTAGAATTTTTGAAAACAATATGTATGTATTGAAAAGCTTGGTGTTATTTAGACCATAGGAGTGTGGTGATACGCATTGTTTTGTAGACAACCAGTAAGGTATTTGGCTTCAATTTGTAGAGGGCTTTACAACATTTTGTGTGTTGGAGGTTTTGTAAATCATGTTGTCAGCTCACCTCCCACTGTGTTTTCCAACCTACAATCATAGTGTGCATGTATATTTAGATCATATTAAGAAATAGAAACACAAATTTTATTCTACGTCAGACATGTTATAAGGTGCCTTTTCATTACATTTGTACCGTCTAAATTACATTTATATCGTTTTGTTAAATTCCAGGTTTCAAAACATTGGTTTTTTCCTCCAACTCCTACATATGTACTCCAACCATTAGCTTTGAATGTGCACACATGAAACACAAAGTGTTTTCCCCTTTCTTTCTCCAAACGAAAAATGCACATGTCATTCTACCTCAAATTCCCGTGCTAGAAAAAAATCTTAGAAAATGACAACTCATACTCCAATTATTTGTACTATCTAATTTGCATTCATACAGTTCTGTAAAATTCCAGGTTGGAAAACACTGGTTTTTTGAAATCTGCAACCCACATAATGTTTTCAAACCCTTTACAAGTAACAACCCAATTGGTTACTTGCCCCTCACCTCAATTTGGTATGTTTTGTGATTGTCTTGAGAGCCTTTTGTGAATTAGATAGTAAGAATGTAATGGGATTGGAAAACAATGAGTTTTAAGAAATTTGCAACCCACACAACGTTCTAAAACCCCCTAGACGTAACAACCCAATTGGTAAGCTAGGAAATCCGAGTTGATGTACCTATGTACATACAATTGGTTAGAAACCCCTCACCTCAACTCGCTTGGTCATCTCCCCTACCTGTAATGCCCCCTTGCTCTCCAAAAATTCACTTTCAACTTGCAGAAGGAGAAAACCCAAAACACAAAGTGTTTTCCAAGAACAATACTTGTTACAATCTAAAACGCATGTCTTAATCATATCAACTCCCTTCCCACGCGCAATGAATAGATAGCTTCTCGCACAAGGAAAAAAAATGTTGGCGTAATTCAATGCAACGAGACACCACCTTTCTTTCCTTGTTGTGACATTTCCTTTCATCTGTTGGTTGTCACTTCTATCATCCGTTTGGCAAGCCCTGCACTACGCCGTCTCTTCATGTTATGTATGGTACCATGTATGTCGTTATGTATGTTTTCATGCATTTTTGTATGTACATAGGTGCATTTTTTTAGGAGTTTAGTTGTGTCTGTAGAGGGTTTTACAACATTGTGTGGGTTGGAGGTTCATTAATCATGCACTCACCTCCCATGGTGTTTTCCAACATGCAATCATTCAGAGATTTAATGGTTGTTGGAAAATAGTGGGTGTTTATAAAATGTTCCCTTTCATTGCATTCCTACTGCCTAACTAACAAAAGCTTTTCAAGACATTCTTTCCTGTGCTCTCAACCACGTAACTTTGAATGTAGAGAATGCAATAAATGGTAAACCACATTGTGTTTTCGAACCTGCAAATTATATTGTGCATTTATTTTTAAATGATATGACAAAATTGAATTTCAATCTTTTTCTGTAAGAGTTGCTATAAATTGTCCAGGTGAATAAACTTTAGTACATTGTTACTGTCTATAAACTTTAAGGTTTTCATTAGAAGAATGTTGACTATACATACTTGCATGTTGGAAAATAGTATGTGTTATGAAACCTGCAACCCAAATACTGTTCTCAACTTTGAGAGTGTCTTTCTGATTAGAGAATGCAGATGTTTTATTTTTAATAAGTTGTTTGCAAAATTTGTGTACCTTTTCACATAGGACTCTCATGTCTCCATTGAATTGATTCTCTTTTGTGCACTGAAATCCTATTCTGCCTTCTTTTCATGTTATGTATGTTTCTATGTATGTTTTTGTGTACGGTTTTATTCATTTTTTGTATTTATATAGGTGTGTTTTTTTGGCAGAGTAGCTGCTATTTTTTGGGTCAATCAAGGTGATTGGCAAGGCTTTTGTTGACTTGTTAACCTTTGTTCTTTCAATGATCTGTATTTTTTCAGTCGTCTATACAAGTAATGGTTCAGTTTACAATATCATTGAACAATGGTTATGATACTGATATGTCATTTAGGTGTCATTGAGATACACAGGATATACACAGAAGTCTGATAGTGGTACATGTTATCCTTCTTGTTTCATCTTCTATGTGCTTATTGATTATTGTACGTTATGGCCTCTTTCATATGTTAGGAGAGATGATTTTTTTATATAACTGAAATGAACGTTCAGTGCTTCACAGTTCCTGTAGAATGGCAAAATGGCAGATATAATTGTTGATATATACTACTAGTGTTAGCGATAGGTTAAATTGGAAATTAAATTCCCAATGTACAGTTTAATATGTTTGTTTATTATTTGTGCAATTTGGCATTTTGCACTCACCACAACATATAAATTGTATATTGGTGAAATTTGGAATAAAAGGAATTCTTTGTAGCACCAAATGTCTTTAATTTTCCAATTTAATCTATCACTAACACTTGTCTTCCTTCCAAGTGGTTGATATATTCGAGGAAACAAAATTGAAGAAAACAAGGGCAGGTGGATTGAGAAGGACGGTTTTGGAGACGTGAAGCTTCTGCACTAAATAGGTGATTCTAGTTGTCATAGCTTGAATTGCAAGTGTACGGGTTAGTTAAACTTCCAAAATTTATTCTACATTAAGAATTTATGATATTTTCATAGATGAGATTCTTACTGTGGTGAATGCAAATAATTTCTAGCTGAATTTTTTTATTCTGCATAAACAGAAACAGCTATTCATTTCATATGAAAACCATACATGCAAACAAATCATTTTATTTTGCCATCAATGAAAACCCTTTTTCTTTAACCAATATCCATTGAATGTTTTTCAAAAAACATAGACAAAATGTAGCTATCTACATAAAAAAGCAACATAAACACACCTGCAACTCCATTTCAAAGGCCGCATTGGTTCAGCCGCCTCCCACCTGCAACTCCATTTCAATGCCCGCATTGTTTTGGCCGCCTGCAACTCCATTTCAATGCTCGTGCCTCCCTCCTCATGGCTGCTTGTAACTCATTTCGCTGCTCACACCTCCCTTGCCAAAAAACTATAAAATGAAATGGACAAAATGGTAGACCAAAACAAAATAAAATGTAGAAAAAAGTTAGGGTTTGTTGACTGTCATGCATCCTTTTCTGGCGTCCGACACGTGACGACATCTGTCAAGTCTTTTCATCTTTTCGTTGATTTCTTTTTGTCCACCGCGTGGGATGGGGGATTTGGGGGGGTACCATATTATCTTATATGCATATATCACATAGGTGCATTTTTTCTAGGAGTTAGCTTTCTCCCCGATAGCTTTCTCCAACTCCTAAAGAAAAAGGACCTATGCACACACAAAAATGCATGAAAACATACATAATGACATACAACGTAACATACATAACATGAAGAGACGGCGTAGTGCGGGGCCCACCAGATGGATGATAGAAGTGACAAAACCAACAATGGAAGGAAACATCTTGGTTAATATGTAATAAGTACTGTTATTGGAAAACACACTGTGTTGTGGGTTTTCTCATTCTGCAGGTTGAAAGCGAAAGGTTGGAGAGTAGTTGGGGGAGATGAAAAACCAATGGAATTGAGGTGAGGGAATAACAACATACAACATAACATACATAACATGAAGAGACGGCATAGTGTGGGGCCCGCCAAATGGATGATAGAAGTGACAGAACCAACAATGGAAGGAAACGTCATGGTTAATATGTAAGAAGTACTATTATTGGAAAACACACTATGTTGTGGGTTTCCTCATTCTACAGGTTGAAATCGAAAGGTTGGAGAGTAGTTGGGGGAGATGAAAAACCAATGGAATTGAGGTGAGGGGTTTGCAACCGATTGGGTTGTCACTTGTAAAGGGTTTTAAAACATTGTGTGGGTTGCAGATTTTGAAAAACTAGTGTTTTGCAACCTGGAATTTTGCACAACAGTATGAATATTCATCTCAATTTTTTTTTGTTATTTACACCGTAGGAATGCAATGAAAGGCACCATTTTTTAAAACCTAGTGTTTTGCAACAACGATTAAAACTATGTATGATTACATGCTGGAAAACACAGTGGGATGTGAGAGCATGATTTATGAAACCTTCAACCCACACAATGTTGTAAGACCCTATATGGACACAACTAATCTCCTAAAAAAACACACCTATGTTCATACAAAAATGCATAGAAATATGCATAACATGAGGAGATGGCATTGTGCAGGGCCCACCAAGGTGAATGATAAAGGTGATGAAACCGGTAGACGAGAGGAAACGTCATGGCCAGGAAAGCGAGGAGGTATCCTCTCGCATCAAATTGGGCTAGAATTTTTTTGCCTTGTGTGAGAAGCTATCCATTCACTACAGGAGGGAAGGGCGTTGATGTGATTAAGACATGTGTTTTAGATTGTAATGAGTACTATTCTTGGAAAACACTCTGTGTTCTTGGTTTTCTCATTATGCAAGGAGTTGCAAGTCGGGGATATATAAGACTATCCAAATTCACCTTAGGGGTGAGTAACCAATTGGTTTGTTACTTGTAAAGGGTTTAAAAATAGTATTTGGGTTGCAGGGTTCATAATACCCAATGTTTTTGAACCTACAATTACACATAGACAGTATGAATGTAATGAAATTTTTTTGGTTACTTACACTGTGAGAACCCAATTGGTTGGTGACACCTCAGTTGATTTTGGAAACTTTTATGTATCCCCCACCAGAAATTATATTGATAGTTTGAATTTTTCATCAACCCTTACTTTCAAGAAACATTCCATTTCAATATTGTCATGCGTTTGGAACAGAAAATGCACATAAGAGTTGCAGGATGGAAAACACATAGGGTTGTGACTCACTTATGAATTCTTGTTCAATGAGCACTTTTTATTATGCATATTGTAACAAAACAATGTTTTGAAGCTCACCTTCATATTTTATAACAACCCTTACTTTCAGCAAACATTCCATTTCAATATATGTTCATATGTTTGGAACGCAAAATGCACATAACAATTGCAGGATGGAAAACACAGAGGGTTGTGACTCACTTCTCAATTCTTGTTCAATGACCACTTGAAGTCTTATTGCTTATGGTAGCTTGCTTATAAATGAAAGAAAAAGGTTGACATTTAAATCGTTTGAGGTTGACAATTTTTCTCATCATGGATACTTTCAAATGAATAGTCGTATTAAATGCTATTTGTAACAGTAAAAATGGAATTTCACTATCTTCATCTGATTGCAAGAAAAAAAATACTCACATTATTTGTAGTGTTGGAAAACACACTGTCTCTTGCCAGTTATTTGCTTGTCAAAATTTTTTGTTTCCTACCCACCAAGAATGTAAGGAATTCCACCTTAAAATTTTGTTTCTTATGATTCAAAACCTAAATGCTTGCTTACATGAGATGGTGCAATAAATTTTGGAACTTTAACTATCTCATAACACTTGCAATTTTTTTACATATTACAGGCAAGCATGGATGCATACTTCAAAAGGGAAAGTCGAAGAAAGCGGGAGAAAGGGTAATATTGAAAATCTGCTTTTTAATGTGTATTTTGATATTTTGAATGAATTGGTTGCATGTATTTGAATTTGATGTGACGCTTACATTCCTGGAATTAGAGGGCAAGGATGGAGAAGGAAGTGGTGGGCATGAGCAATTTAGTGTCCATTCAGGACAGGAAAATGTGCCTCGAGAGGGTAGCAAGAAGAAAGGGTGCTTGCAGAGGAGATCGTGCACTTTCCCTTTTAAAGTATGCATTTGTGGTTGGTTGTAATATTTGTCATTCCAGTTGCTTTTTGCTCTAATTTTAGAGTTTTTTTTATGATTTCATTTAGAAAATTTCATTTATTGTACGAATATGTTGATTTTGACAATATATTGGAAAACACATTGTCCCTGGTTCTTTGATAGGAATAAAGTGGAAGAAAGGGTAATTTTGAAATCTGCTTTTGAATGTGTATTTTCATAATTTGAATGAATTCATTGCATGCATTTGAATTTTGCGGCGTTAACATTCTTCACGTTGTAGGGCAAGGATGAACAAGGAAGTGGCGGATGTAAAGAAACGTCACTAATAAGCTTGAGGCTTGATTTTATTGATTCTTGACACTAGCCTGCTCAATTTCTTAATTTCCTTCAACTTCTGTGAAAGAAGCAAAAAAATTGGGCCTTGATTATTAGCGATGTTTCTTGGTTTGTTTGATTTTGAAATGTATTTCTCCTCTAGAGGGTCATATAAATGTGTTACGAAAGTTGTTGCATTTTCATATAAGACTTTCATCTCTCCCCCTATTGATTCTTTTTCTCTGCACTTAGATCTGATGTTGCCTTTTCCTTATATCCATATGTTAATTGTTGAACGTAGTCATTTATATTCATGGGTTTCTTACAGGCTGAAGGTGTTGAAAGTTAAATGGTCAAAGTAGAGGCTTCCCCAAACCCTCCTGCAAGTGGAATTGCCTATAAGATTTTATCTAACCGTCTCCTCAATTGCACATAAAAGGCATTGTACAAGAGGATGACAGAGGCTCACAATATTCATTTTCCATTTGGGCTTTGATCATGTAATTATTAAACAGTTATGCTATGGAATTACATTATCTTTGATCATGTAATTATTGAAAAATTATGGTGTGGAATTACATTATCTTTGATCATGTAATTATTGATCAATTATTTTGTGGAATTACAATACTTTGGTATGTTTGAAGACTACAGTCTTCTGCCAATAGAGGCATTGTTCGATTGTTAAGTTGTATTGTTAATCTTTCCATGAAGGTTGCAATCCCTTTGGGGTTTAGGGGATGAGGTCCCTTGTTTCTGACCTCACTCGTTCATAGCTCTAGGTCAAAAGCGTTTACTCTTAATTTTAAAAAAATGTAAGACAATGTTCTTGTAGATTTCATGTAAAATTTAATTCTAAACAATGTCAAATGCAATCAAATAATGGTAGGCAATTCCACCTGAAGTCTTATTATTTATGTCAAACTTACAAATCCATGTAAGCATATGCAACTAGCACTTTTCGCTATGCAGACTGTAACAAAACAATGTATGGAAGTTGAGCTTCGTATTTTTTTAAAAACCCTTACTTTCAGCAAAACACTCCATTCGAATATCTGTTCATATATTTCGAACATAAAATGCACATATTAGTTGCACGATGGAAAACACGCTGGGCTCTGAGAAGTAGTTGCAGGATGGGAAAACACAGTGGCTTGTGACTCACTTCTCCTGTCTTGTTCAATGGGTGCTTTCTTTTATGCAAATTGTAAGAAAAATGTGTTTTCAACTTCACCTTCATATTTCTTGAAAACCATTACTTTCAGCAAAACACTCCTTTGGAATATATGTTTTTTATGTTTCAAACAGAAAATGTGCATATGAGGTGCACGATGGGAAACACACTGGGTTCTGAGAAGTAGTTACAACATGGGAAACATAGTGGCTTGTGACTCACTTCTCCTATCTTATTCAATGAGTGCTTTCTTTTATGCAAATTGCAACGAAACACTATTTTCAACTTCACCTTCGTATTTTTTAAAAAACCCTCACTTTCAACAAAACACTCCATTCGAATATTTGTTCATATGGTTCGAACAGAAAATGCACATATTAGTTGCATGATGGAAAACACATTGGGCTTTGAGAAGTAGTTGCAGGATGGGAAACAAAGTGGCTTGTGACTCACTTCTTGTAATGTCCCCATTTTAGCCATACGCTCTTCCATGTCTGATAGCCTATTTCCGGAAGCCTGTAGGCTAGTCAGAAGCTAAAATTAGGGTTTCCATTTTCAGAGGAGGTTTTGAGGTCTTGCATACAAAATTTTCTAATGCATGTATGGTGGAGCTTTCTGGGTGTTTGGAGAGCTTCGCAATGAGGTAACATGCATGACTGAATATTGACTTGCATTCTCGGCTGCTTTTGAGGGCTTGCATGTTGGAGTTTTGTAGTTTGGATTCTGGATTCCTTCTGGGTTTTCAGAGAGCTTCGTAGTGGTGTGACATGCAATTGCAACAGAGGACATTTTCAGACTTGCTATTTTTAGTAAGTATGACAACTGCTCGGATTGTGGTTAAAATGAGTTTGGAACAACTTACTATTTTTAGCAGTATGCTATTTTTAGTAAGTTCTATTTTTAGCAGTGCTATTTTTAGCAAGGTTTATGCAGTTCAATTTAGGGGCTATATTTGGCAGGTCAGTTTGAGCAGTTTGGCCTCCAAAACCCTTGGTGCTATTCTTGGCAGTGTTTCAGCAACTTGGTATTATGGCTATTTCTGGCAAGGTATTATTTTCAGTTGGTCTCCAGCTTTTGAGGTGATTATTTTGGAAAGTTTGATATTTGGTGAAAATAGCATTTTAAGTTGCAAATAATGAGAGAAATATGTGCTAAGATAAAAGGGGACACCTAGCATAGGAAACATTTGAGTTTTATTAAATATTTCACTTAAATCTTTTAGTGAAATATTTGCAAGTTATAAAATATTTCTCTTAAGTCTACCTTGGATGCCTTTTGGAGATATATTTGCATTTTATTAAATTATATTTCCTCATATGGATTGGAAATGAAATGCAAATGAAATTTGGAGAAAAGGTGAAAAGTGAATTTCATTTAGGCACCCTAATTGGAGGGAAAAGAAGATTTAAATTTGGAGATAGAAAAGCTATAAATAAAAGTGATGTGCTCTTTGTTTTGCATCCATGAAGAAATTATAATGTTATGCTGTTGAAATTATTTCAGAGTTGGCTTCGAGGAATGCATACCTCCTAGTTCTTGCAACCTTGGTTTCGTGCTTGAAAGATAGCACCTAGCTGAGTTTCAAAGACTGCTTCTCATTCTGAGAGTGCAAATTGAGCTTCACAGTTGGGATTTTGATGTTTATTTTTCAGTTTACAGTTGTTGATTTTTGTAGTGCTAAAAGGGATTTTTGATCATAAGTCATTGTACTAATTTTCTATGGTTCTTGGTATTTTCTACATCTCTTCTACTATCTAGGGTGCCCCTATTTGCAAGTTTTCATAATTTTTAGTGGAGTCTTGGATTTTATATTGTAGGTCACCTTCCTAGGAGGTTGTCTTTCCTAGAAAAAGTTTAAAATTTTCATTAAGGAGTAGTTGCAGTTGTTTCTTAGTCACAACTTGGTCACCATCTACCTAGGAGTTCATTGCATTTGGTCTCATGTCATTTGGAGTAGTTTTGAGGGAGTTATGAGCATTTTAGTGGTTTTGGGAGTTGTTGGTTTGCATTTTCAGTTTGCTGGTTTAGTATATCAGATTGTAGTAGTTGGTTTTTTTGGGCTTTTTTTTCATGGTTGGGACTCCTTTAGAGTTGGAGAGACATTCTATAATATTGCAGCATTGAGACACTTGAAATACATTGATATTGGCAGGAGCTCTATCATTTTGTAAGGCTGCACAGTAGTATTGTCAGCTACTTTCATTTCTTGCAGAGTTTCATTTTAATTCCCACAGCTGTGGAAGAGACTGGCCTTTTCTTAGTCTTCATTGTATTTCATTTGGATCCTCAACACCATATGTTAGCATCTCACCCATCACGGGTCTTGAGTGCACATCCTTGGTGTTTGAGTTACTTTCAGCATTGCATCGTTATCAATAGATTCTTCGCCATATGGTAGCACCTTACCCACCTTGGGTTGGGAGTGCACATGCTTGGTGTTGAGTTTACTTTTCAGCATTGCATCATTTTCAGTTGTTCCTCCCACATATGGTAGCACCATACCCACCTTGGGTTTGGAGAGCACATACTTGGTGTTGAGCTTTCCTTCAACATTGGATTTCCTTTAGTTGCTTCTAACGACCCTCAGCGCCATATTTCAACACCAATCTCATCCTGAGTTGTGTGTGCATTCTTGGCGTAGAGTTACTTTTCAACAGAGTTTGGTTTTGGGCTAACCTTAACGGGTGATTGTTGTGATTGAGCTGAATTGTTTATTGAAAAAACAAAAATAAAATTGGTTCGGTTCATTACACTTCTCCTGTCTTGTTCAATGGGTGCTTTCTTTTGTGTAGACGTAAGAAAAAAATGTTTTCAACTTCACTTTCATATTTCTTGAAAACCATTACTTTCAGCAAAACACTCCTTTTGAATATTTGTTCGTTATGTTTTGAACAGAAAATGTGCATATTAGGTGCATGATGGGAAACACACTGGGTTTTGAGAAGTAGTTGCAACATGGGAAACATAGTGGCTTGTGACTCACTTCTCCTATCTTGTTCAATGAGCGCTTTCTTTTATGCAGACTGTAATGAAACACTATTTTCAACTTCACCTTCATTTTTTTTTAAAAACCCTTTCTTTCAACAAAAAACTCCATTCCAATATTTGTTCATATGTTTCAAACAAAAAATGCACATATTAGGTGCACGATGGGAAACACACTGGGTTCTGAGAAGTAGTTGTAGCATGGGAAACACAATGGCTTGTGACTCACTTCTCCTATCTTGTTCAATGAGCGCTTTCTTTTATGTAGACTGTAACGAAACACTGTTTTCAACTTCACCTTCGTATTTTAAAAAAAACCCTTACTTTCAGCAAAACACTCCATTCGAATATCTATTCATATGTTTTGAACATAAAATGCACATATTAGTTGCACAATGGAAAACACACTAGGTTCTAAGAAGTAGTTGCAGGATGGGAAACACAGTGACTTGTGACTCACTTCTCCTGTCTTGTTCAACGGGTGCTTTCTTTTATGTAGACTGTAAGAAAACAATGTTTTCAACTTCACCTTCATATTTCTTGAAAACGATTACTTTCAGCAAAACAGTCCTTTTGAATATTTGTTCGTTATGTTTCAAATAGAAAATGCACATATTAGGTGCACGATGGGAAACACACTAGGTTCTAAGAAGTACTTGTAGCATGGGAAACACAATGGCTTGTGACTCACTTCTCCTATCTTGTTCAATGAGCGCTTTGTTTTATGTAGACTGTAATGAAACACTGTTTTCAACTTCACCTTCATTTTTTTTTAAACCCTTTCTTTCAACAAAACATTCCATTCTAATAACTATTTATATGTTTCAAACACAAAATGCGCATATTAGTTGCACGATGGGAAACACAGTGGGTTTTGAGAAGTACTTTCCAGATGGAAAACACAATGGCTTGTGACTCACTTCTCCAATCTTGTTCAAAGGGATAATTGTTACTCCTGTATGTAGATATCCTATTTCAAGTGGGAGCTTTCCTGTTTGTTCTGTATCCACTACCACATTACACAAATTCCCTCATCTACCAACCTCGAATGCAACTATTGTTGTGGCATCTTAAACTTTTATCAATTGTGCAACAAGACCTTTCACTTTTGACCTATCACTTGTGCGACAACACCTTCCATTGTTGTCTTTGTTTTATGAAATTTTTGTCTTTTAGATTGCAACTCTCTCTGAACAGCATTAAGCTCCTCTTCTTTTCACTCTGACAACTTCTTCTTGTGTTTTAATTCCTTTTCTAAGTGGTTAATTTTAGTGTTCGCTTGTTCTGCTCCACTTTGAGCATTTCCAGCTATTGTTTTTGCAGTGTGTTTATAATTAGAGTATGCAGATGTTTCTTTTCGCAAGCTTGTTAGGGAGCTTGTCTTCCTTTTCGGATAAGACTTTCATGCCTCCACCCAACTGATTCTCTTTATCTACACTTAGATCTGATATTGCCTTTTCCTTTTCATCAATTTCCAATTGTATTTGTTCCATGGAATTGCTAACTTCAACAATGCTTTCCTTCCTTCATTTGTTCAACCACACTTATAGCATCATCTCTCTCTTTCTCTGCTTACACAAATTCATATGCAATTAAAAAAAAGCATGTGCAGTATTTCCAAGGGGAAAATGGAAATGCAGAAGGGGGTTAACTCTAAAGGTTTTCTAATGTATACGAATTTGTGCAAGTAGAGAAAGAGAGAGAGATGATGTAGAAAGTGGGGTTGGACAAATGAAGGAAAGCATTCTTGAAGTCAGCAATTGCATGGAACAAATACAATTGGAAATGGATGAAAAGGAAAAGGAAATATCATATCTAAGTGCAGAAAAGAGAGAATCAGTTGGGTGGAGGAATGAAAGTCTTATCTGAAAAGGAAGACAAGCTCCCTCACGAGCTTGCGAAAAGAAACATCTGCATACTCTAATCATAAACACACTGCAAAAACAATAGCTGGAAATGCTCAAATTGGAGTAGAACAAGCGAACACTAAAACTAAGCACTTAGAAAAGGAATTAAAACACAAGAAGAAGTTGTCACGGTGAAAAGAAGAGGAGCTTAATGTTGTTTAGAGAGAGCTACAATCTAAAAGACAAGAATTTCATAAAACAAAGACAACAATGGAAGGTTTTGTCGCACAACTGATAGGTCAAAAGTGAAAGGTCTTGTTGCACAACTAATAAAAGTTTAAGATGCCACAACAATAGCTGCATTTGAGGTTGGTGGACGAGGGAATTTGTGTAATGTGGTAGTGGATACAGAACAAAAAGGAAAGCTCCCACTTCAAATAGGATATCTACATACAGGAGTAACAATTATCCCTTTAAATAATATCATTGATCCCATACCATTTCCTCCACAACTCAACAATCACCAGCCAAATTGTTGAGAATTGGAAACGCAAGGCTGCCACTATCTCTTGTTGCATATGAAGATAGAATTGAACCACCCATGCCATTTTTATTTCCTAGTGCATGAGTTTGCAGCAATTCAGATGTTGTAAAGGGGACATTTTTGAGCCAAGTGCTCTTCCTAATAGTCGAAGTGAATGGCGAGGAGGTGAATAGTACACTTAGGGGCAAGACTTTTCCATTCGTACGATACATTATTGATATTCCATGCTATCCAATTTATCCATCCACCTTCCTTTGATCTTGCATAAAGTATTGGGCCAAAATAACAAGAAATTGAATCTAATGCATGCTTTATACCATGTGTGTCTTCCATCCTCCATATCACATGTTGTCCTCTATTTCTCCTTTGTATAAGAGTAAACATTTCAGGTTCCCTTGTCATTCGATCCGTCCACCCATAGCATTCCATACTTTGATCCATCTATCCTTACCCATATCATTGTTCCCTATCCATCCATATGTCCTTTGGTTTTCAGCTTGACTAAGGAATTACATCTTGTTTATCATTATCATTTAAAATCTTATTTATCATTGCATTATCATTTTTATGACTAAAACATTTAAACAAACCATAAACTCTTTAACATACTAAAACATTCGGCTTTACTAAGTCACAACCCATTGTGTTTTCCATTATACAACTATTTTGTGCACTGGTCCTTATCATATGCATTAGCATTTGGATTTTTTCATTATCATGATCTTGCATATTTAGCATTTTCATACTACATGCATGACAGCTTGTGCTTTATCTTAAATCTTGTCTCTTGTCTCCATCCATATCATTATCCTTTTATATCTTTTCTTTTTTGTCACATTCTAAGGAAGCTTGAGGATATTTACACCTTGTTGTGTACGAAGGAGAGTGAGGAATGGGGCATGAGTTTTTCTTATGCATATGTATCAAGTCATTCCACTCTATGATGATTACAAAAAGCATAACCAATAACAAAGGGGGAATCGTTCCACTCTATGATGAAAGAAATGATCACTACATAGCCTTTCCATTCCATTCATTTCCACATCTAGCCTTCCATATCATTTCCTCCCATATCAAAAACATTTCATAAACCATTTATATGATTTCCTTGCATCACATCAATGCATTGCATTCCTTTCTTCTTTGGATCCACCTAGGTCATTCATATTTCTATATCTTGCATTTCATTTTCTACCTACAACTCAAAAATGATGAATTGATAGCATTTCCATTCCATTAATTTGCATATCTAGCCTTCCATATCCTTTCCATCCATATCAAATACTTTTAGTAAGCCATTTATATGCCTTGCTTGCATCTAATCAATGTGTCACATTCCTTTCTTTGTTGAACCCACCTAGGTCATTCATATTTGTAAATCTCACATATCTTTATCTATGTACAACTCAAACATACCTTCCTGTATCATAACAACATTCACACCATGCCATACGAAGAACAATATGAAGGAAATATCAAGTTTATGCAATCAAACATTGAGGGCTTCGAAGATAAATATCATAACATAAAGTTGTATTCAAGGGTTTTTTTAAGGATTTTTTTTCTTAAGTTCTTGATTTTCCTTTTGTTTTGGTTGTTGGTTGTTGAGAAGAAAGTAAATCTTGTTGTTATCTTTCATATTCTTTGTTATTCTTTGATGTAAATCTGTGAAACCCTCTTTGGACCCTTCTTATGAGCACTTGACTTGGCTGTGATTAGTTTCTTGTAATCGAGTTGTTTTAACAAGTAATGATATAGCTTAAAGGTTTACAAAATAGTTGCATAATGGAAAACACAGTGGGTTGTGGCTCACTTCTTATTTTTGTGTAGAGTGTAAGAAAAGAATGTTTTGAAGTTCACCTTCTTCTTTTATGACAACCCTTAGTCTCAACAAAAGAGTCCATTTCAATATCTGTTCATATGTTTCAAATAGAAAATTTACAAAACAGTTGCATCATGGACAACACAGTGGGTTGTGCCTCACTTCTTATTTTTCTACAGACTGTAAGAAAATAATGTTTTGAATTTCACCTTCTTCTTTTATGACAACCCTTGTTTTCAAAAAAAGAGTCCATTTCAATATCTGTTCATATGTTTCAAACACAAAATTTACAAAATAGTTGCATCATGGAAAACATAGTGGGTTGTGCCTCACTTCTTATTTTTGTATAGACTGTAAGAAAATTATGTTTTGAAGTTCACCTTCTTGTTTTATATTGACAACCCTTATTTTCAGCAAAGATTCCATTTCAATATCTGTTCATATGTTTCGAACAAAAACTTTATAAAATAGTTGCATCATGGAAAGGGTATGTGCAGGATCATGATGGGCCAAAAAGTGGCAATATGATGGGTATGTGGCTGACGACTTTTTTTTTACCCAAAATTGATGAAATGAAAAGGGTTTTTAAAGGAGATTCTCAGCTTTCCACCAATATAAATTATGCTTTACTTTGAATTTAATAAGTAATTATTATTCAATTTCTATTCAAATCACGACTAAAGTCCTGATTGATAGACTGATTGAAAAACATCTATAGCTTTCAAACGGTATCACATTTTTTGAATCCAAAACATGTGTCACATTTTATGCTTCACATACCATAGGATTAGAAAAAGAAAAATTGAATTTCATGAAGTTTTGACCAAGTTAAGGTGGTCGACATACAAGTTTTTATATTTTTAAAAGTTGTAATAAAAATTTCATAATTAATTATTTACTTGGAAAAAATTATAAAAAAATATGCATCACATCCAGACATGAGTCCTCTACTTATATCTAAAATTGTATAAAAAAATATTATCATTTTATTGTGGTTAGGGTGGTCAAACAGACACCTACTTCTTATTTTTTCCCTGAAATTTAAGTACTACTACATTTAAATTTCAAATTTTCACCAAATTGATTTTTTTTTTTAAACAAACCTAGTAGTTTAGAAACTACATTCAATTTGCTACATATTCTATTCTTACATATTTTTGAAATAATATAGATAACTTATTCAAATTTTTATGTCGAGTTGCCTAACACTGATTTTTCTGATTTTTTTGCCACTTAAGGGCCTGTTTTTTCCATGATGATCCTTCACATACCTGAAAACACAGTGGGTTGTGCCTCACTTCTTATTTTTGTGCAGAGTGTAAGAAAAGAATGTTTTGAAGTTCACCTTCTTGTTTTATGACAACCCTTATTTTCAAAAAAATATTCCATTTCAACATCTGTTCATGTGTTTCAAACACAAAATTTACAAAACAGTTGCATCATGGAAAACACAGTGGGTTGTGGCTCACTTCTTATTTTTCTGCAGTGTAAGAAAATAATGTTTTGAAGTTCACCTTCTTGTTTTATGACAACCCTTTCTTTCAGAAAAACAATCCATTTCAATATTTTTTCATATGTTTCAAACACAAAAGTTACATAACAGTTGCATCATGGAAAACACAGTGGGTTGTGGCTCACTTCTTATTTTTCTGCACACTGTAAGAAAATAATATTTTGAAGTTCACCTTCTTGTTGCTTGCAGAAAATGGTCTGTTAAATTCATAAAACACCCCCAAAACCAATCAAAACAAATTTGAAAGAAAGATAACACATGATTATTGTTCAAGGTGCAAATCAGCTCAATGGCAGCTTGTACGAAACTGTACCAGGTCTACAAACTCAGAATTTAGTAGAAAATAATAAGAAACATAAGAAATTTTATTGAATTTCTTCTCTAAAGCCTTCAAAAAGCTCCTCCAACAAATTCACCACATATTTATACCTCAAATGACACCTACCAACACCTAAAACTACGTGTACAACCACCTGACCCTTAGCATTCGATGATTTTACATTTTTTGCATTTTTACAAAATTGTGTTGACAACATTTTATCAAATTTGCAACATTTTCTCCTAATAACCACATAATGACTCAAAACCACAAAAAACATTATAGAGGGCCTCACATGGCCTTATTCAACATTATTATGACTCTATCTACCTATCTAGACTATTTTCATTAAATTGAGCAACAAGGTGCTCTACACCAAGATGACAACTTGTTCTTGTGTTTTAATTCCTTTTGTAGGTGGTTAATTACTATATTTCAATATGGGAATTTGAAGGTGAAGAACATCAAACATATGCAATGCAATATGACAGGTACACTTAACAAGGTATGAACAAGCAAGAACTTTTTAGTAGATAAAGGTCATGAACATTGAACCAATAGTAGGACAGTCACCACAACATTTAACTTAACCTATGGTGAACACTCTCTTTTCCATTATCAATTTTATTCCCAATTTCATCCATGAAGAACTTCGTCAACCTGTAGATCCTATTGTTAGCCATAACTTTGATCCATGATTTCCATTTCTTTCATCAATGAATTCCATATCTTTGATCCATGAAGAACTTCGTCAACCTGTGCATCCATGAATTCTATATATTTGATTGGCTATTTTGAGCTTCACGACCTCCATCAAGAAAGAGGAGGCCTGGGTTGTGTAAAAGTAGGTTTCTAATATGCTTAGGCTCTTCAGGTAGGCTCAGATTTGTGTCACAAGTTAGGCATAGAAAAAAATTGTAGCCAATAACAAGCACACTTTTTCTTCTATGCCAATCACAAAGCATCACCAAACACCTCAAATTTTTCAATTTTTTTTACCATGATCTGGTTGCTCTTAGCCAGTTTTATAATCTTTTCATATTCATAGTTGGAATGAATTTCATTTGCAAAGTTCATTGATTTGTTTTGCATGTAAAGTGGAATGTTAATACTCCACTTCTTGAACTCTCTTTCCCAAGGGAAAAGCATGCTTTTTGGAGCAATAATCAGCGGCCTACTTATAAGATTTGTGTAAGGTCTTAAGCAGGCCTTTGATTATTGCTCCAAAAAACATGCTTTTCCCTTGGGAAAGAGAGTTCAAGAAGTGGAGTATTGACATTCCAATTTACATGCTAAACAGATCAGTGACCTTTGCGAATGAAATTCATTCGAACTGTGAATATGAAGAGATTATAAAACTGGCTAAGAGCAACCAAATCATGGGAAAAAAATTGAAAAATTTGAGGCATTTGGTGATGCTTTGTAAGTGGTATAGAAGAAAAAGTGTTCTTGTTATTGGCTACAATATTTTTGTATGCCTAACTTGTGAGACAAATTTGAGCCTTCGTGAAGAGGCTAAGCATATTGGAAACCTGCTTTTATAGAGCCCTAGCCTCCTCATTCTTGATCAAGGTCATCAAACTCGAAATAGCCGATCAAAGAAATGGAATTCATGCAAAAAAGGTTAATTGAAAATTGCACATTATAGTGTGAAGAACTCTTTTCCACAATAACTTCAAAAATATTTTCACCACATGTTATCTAGTAAGGGCCAATTTTGTGAATTGTTGCTTGGGTAATCAAAAACTGAAAGCTATCCTCGACACCTACTCAAGTTATGGCTAACAATTGGATCTACACGTTGAGGAAATTCTTCATAGATGAAATTGGGAATAAAATTGATAATGGAAAAGAGAGTGTTGAGCATAGGTTTACTTAAATGTTGTGGTGACTGTCCTACTATTGGTTCAACATTCATGACCTTTATCTATTGAAAATTCCTTGCTCATTCATACCTTGTTAATTGTACCTGTCATATTGCATTGCATATGTCTAATGTTCTTCACCTTGAAATGTCCATACTGAAATACAACAATAAATAGTAATAAATTAATTAGAGTAATACAAAATACTTCCAATAAACACTAATCAAGAGTAATACAAAATAATTTACAACACCCTATGTTTTACAACTGTGAGTGGGTTGTTTTTACAACACTGTGTGTTTTACAATCTGTAGTTTTACAAAGCAACAGTCAAGAATTAAACAGTAATAAATAGTAATAAAGAGTGATAAAAAATATAGTAATAAACACTAATAAACATCAATACAAAATCTCATTCATTCAACTGTAGTGTGTCAAAAGAGTAATGCAAAATAAAATTGAAATTTTTAGTTTCCATTTTTCATGTAACAAGTCTTTCGACATCCTAATCAAATTCACTCTTTACATTTTTTGGCTTTACTTTAATGCCCTCATTGGAACGACAGGGGCATCCTACGCCAAGCCACTGAATAACCCTTTCATCATTTGATGGAACTGGTGCGGGGTGGTCAAGCAGTGCGCATAGGGAAAGATACATCTCTTGTATGTCATCTTCTATGTGTGGCTCAACAACATGACCATGCAATCACATTGCTTGGTCAAAAAAATGATCACCCTAATGTTGTATGGTGTTGCTAAATGTTTGTTGCAGACACCTCATATCCGAGGATGATTGAGGCAATGAATGTGGGAAGATGCCACCAATGAGGTAGACACCCTGATCAACATCATATCTTTGCAATGCTTCCTCAAGCTGAACGTGATTGACCACATGTCTCCAAACATACTTTGCACACAAAATATGAACTTGAATATGGTTTGTTAGCCTGTCCATGTAGTTTGATAGGAAACCGCATGCCACATCAACCTCAGAATATGGGAGTACAAGTTTGGTGGGCTCAGGAAATTTGTTGATCTTGCGAATGGCATCCTCCACCGTACGACAATTGAATTTAAAGGCACAATGCATCCACTCCATACTGAAGGGACTTCCATTGTCTTCCTCATTGTCACAGGGAAGCTGCCCAATGTGAATTCTTGAGTTCAACATTTTTGGTTGTGCTGTCAAAAAATAAGGGAAAAAAAGTTAGTAACAAATAGCGTTGCAAGCATCTAGAAAAAAACTGATATTTACTTCCAACTACTAATTCATCGACTACTTCACAACAAAAATAAACATCACAAAACATTTATGAAAAGAAAATCTCTTAGTTAGATGAATACTGTTTGTAAAACTACATATTGGAAAACACAGGGTGTTACAAAAAACTGCAACCCACTAACTCTTGAATTGTATTCCTTTCTGGACTATGATATACTTTTGAAACTCATCCATAAACATGAAAAAATTCATTACCACATGTTTGTCCCTTTATCATTTGAGAGTATTCAATACATTCAAAACTCTATCCCTTAGCAGGTTGGAAAACACAGTGTGGGATGTCAAAATGCACTGAATATTTGCAGGTTGGAAAACACAGTGTGGGATATCAGTACATGCTTTTATGAATTTCCCACTTGAAATAAGACATGTACATACATGAGTAATGAGAGTAACAATTATCCCTTTCAACAAATCTAAGCCCATACCATTTCCTCCTATGCCATTTGTATTTCCTAGAACATGAGTTTGCAGCAATTCAAATGCTACAAAGGGGACATTTTTCAACGAAGTGCTCTTCCTATTGGCCAAAGTGAATGGCGAGGAGGTGAATGGTATGTGCTTGGATTTTTTTTTAAGGGATAATCATTACTCATGTATGTACATGTCCTATTTCAAGTGAGAGATTCATAAAAGTATGTATTGACATCCCACTCTATGTTTTCCAACCTGCAAATATTCAGTGCATTTTAGTCCATCGAAGAGTTGTAATAAAATTTTTAGGTGAGTTTCATGAAATTCTTGATGTCTAAAAAACACAAGACTTTCATTGCAACCATGTTGTCTACGTATAATGGAAAGTTGAAAAACACTGTGTGATATACAATGTACAACCCATTGTGTTTTCAATAGGGTTAAAATGTATAAAGTTTGTTATTTCCTTCGAACCCTACATACAATGTTGGGTATCGACTCAAAGCTAAGTTCTTTTCATTTTGTTTGGGTAAAGTTTTTATTATCTCAGATCTGTAACTTAATCCATGTTGGCATTGTGCTTAGTTATTGTCAAGCTCCGTTAATATGATTACAATTGTTGGTTTGCATTGTGCCAAGTGTTAGTTGTTCCTGTCATGGTTCAGATTTCTTTATCATTTGGAAACACAAGTTATAATTTCAAATATCTTTATGATATATTGTTATGTCAGAAAAGTAGGCATTTTTTCAAGGAAGCATTGATTAAACTTTGTTTAAAACATTTCAGTTTTGTAACTGTTACCTCTTAAGGGACATTTAGAGAAGAAAGTTACTTTTCTGTTTGAAAAGATACTACAGTTTAGTAATCCATAACATTATATATATATCCTTCTATACATATTCTTTCAAAAAGATGGTGAGAAGAAAAGAAGTATTATTCTCAATTTAGAAATGACATTTCATTTACTCATATTTGAAAGTTATTTGGATAGCACATTCAGTGCTTTGTGAAAATAATCAATTATGTTGTACTTAAACTTCTACATCTAAATTTTGAATGATGCGAGATCAGAAGATGTTGTAAAAGAAATAGAAGTGATACTCTCTGTATCATTAAAACATTGATTGAAAATTTTGATATATAGCCAACGAAGCATTGTAAACAGCAAGTTCTGAGATTAAGCCAGTGAGGCAATTTTTGAGTGTTTTTTCTACCCCAAGAGGGTTTTCCACTCAAGACAAATAGGGTGTTATAGTCTCATTCATGTTTTATGGTTGTGAAGGTTTTTCAATTTCTTTAATATGACTTATCTTAGTCTAATGATTGCATTCAATTCATGAATATGTTAATCATTGAAATATAAAGAGCATATATTCTTCAGATTCATTAAAGGAAAAAATTTATCTAAGACACTGAATAAAATACTATTTTCGTATTAATGAAGTTTGTTAAGTTGTTTTTAAATGACTTTCCTCATGTTATCATATTTGTTTCGTTATTTTTGTTTAATTTATTAATTTTACTGATATTTTAATGAGTAGGTGTTACAATGACAATCGATATTGCAGTAGTTGCAATATCAATTGTCATTGCATTCCATCACCATGAGGCCAAATTTATTTGAGGAATTTTATGAAACATTTCACTATGCTAGCACAATTTTCATTCATGTCTAAGAAAGAAATATAGCAAACATTTCACTTCCTTGCTTCTATGGCTAAAATCCTAAAACGGGTTCTTTTGAACAAGCTACACATGCTTGCGAAAAATCTATCAAAGCATAATAGTAAATATGGATTTTGATGGCTTCGAACACCATGGCTAAATAGTAAATATCCATTGTTGAAAAAAATATATCCAAGCATAATTGAAAATATGGATTGTCATTGCATTCCACCACCATCATCTTTGAATGCCATGACAAGCCATAGACAAACAATAGAATCAATTCATTGCCTACTCTATGCCTTGTCATGGAATTCCAATCATCATAGTGTTGCAATGCCATGACAATCCATATTTACTATTATGCTTTCGTACTAAACACCAGATGATTTCCAACAAGCATATACATGCACAATAGGATTCCAAGTTGGAAAACACAGTGTCAGGTGACTATATGTCTGTGAAAACATAGTGGGAACCCATAGATAAGCAATCATACACATAAACAATTCATTTCCTTGTCTATGGCTTGTCATGGCATTCCAATCACCAATGCCATAACAATCCATATTTACTATCATGCTTTGATAGTAAAAACCCGACATTTTCCAACAAGCATATACTTGCACAATACGATTGGAAGTTGGAAAACATAGTGTGAGGTGAGTTTATGTCTGCCAAAACATAGTGGCAACCCTTAGATAAGCAATCATACACAAAGATATTTCATTTCCTTTTCTACGTAAATCAACCTTTATATAGTATTGTCCACCTTATCTTGAAGAGTATGCAATCAGCCAATCAAGTTGACTAAGATCCATTCATGGCATCTATCATTGTCCTAATGCAATGCAGATCCATCATAAATTGAAAAAGTTACAGTGTACAAAGTAGAAAATTTGACCTCCTAGGACCTGAAATAATACCCTTATGATACTAGTCACAAAAAAATCCATTAACTTTGTGCTATTCCTTAGGTTGGATATGTCATACACTAAGCCTCCATGATTCTTGTTCAGAACTACAACTCAGCTTAGACTGAACCTGCTTGGATAATTCTTCGTTGTATTGAGGGATGTTTGAACAACTCCTATTATCAATGCTTCAAGGTCATCCATCATACTATGAACCACGTGGCTGATCAATTGGATATCAAAGCCAATACGAGAACCTTCGCAGCTGAATGCTTCAATTGGTTACTATTCAAATGGGACTATTTCAGTTTATAGTTTTCTCTTGCTTCAATCCCATTTGGTATGTGACATATTTATTGTTCTTTCTATTTTCATTTTTCCCTTGGAGGGCTAATATGTATCTTAATTAGATGGTTGGTATCTAGTTGTACTAGTTATGGCTATTATTTGAGAATATCCATGATTCTCTATATTTTTCTCAACAGCTTTAATTCAATAAAAAAAGAAAAAACTGTGCTATGCACTTCTTCAAATAGACAATGTAGACACTTAAAAATGACCTAGGCCTGCAAGCTTAATTTTTCATTTTTCGTCCTGGCATAATTATGACATTTAATTATGTCCTTGGTCCACATTCGACTATTGATTAAATAATTCATAATTATTTAATTAATTCATGTCCTTTTATTCTGCATGATTATTAAATAAATAAATTTAATTTATTTATTAAATACGTCATTAATTGTCTAAGTCTTCCCCTAATTAAATAA
This sequence comes from Sequoia sempervirens, assembly GCA_007258455.2. Classification (NCBI taxonomy): domain Eukaryota; kingdom Viridiplantae; phylum Streptophyta; class Pinopsida; order Cupressales; family Cupressaceae; genus Sequoia; species Sequoia sempervirens. The sequence goes on from VDFB02000011.1 coordinate 5,823,647, forward strand.
ATTTCTTAATTTATTTAATTACTTTTCTTCATTCATTTCTTCCTGATTAATAAATAAATAAATAAATTTATTTATTTAATATGTCACTAATTGTCAGAATTAAATGAAGTGATTAATTTATTTAATTATTAATCATATCTGCTAAATTAAATAATTATTTTTAATTATTTAATTGTCAAAATTAACATTTCTCTCATTTTAAATAAGTTAATTATTTAAAATGATTTCACATTCTTAACTGTAAGTTCATTTTAGTAAATAATCTTAAAATCGGTTATTTATTATTTCACAAAATCCATATTTTGAATTTATTTAATTCAAAATGGTAATATTCCTCCAAAAATCAAGTAATCGAGCAGATTTTTATTTTTCAAATCTGATCTTTAGTTCGACTCTTAGCTTCTTAATTTTTGAAAATCTTTATTTTTGAATTAATTATCTCATTTATTCTCCACCGCCGATTCGATCTTCTTAGATGACATCTCAACCACTCGTTTAAGGATTTTTCCCTAACCCTGATTAGGGTTTATCAGATTTAATCTCGTCCTCTGATTTTAGGTCTTTGTCGAAAGTCGATCTCGTCCGTCCATTCAAAATGGCATTTTCTATAAAATGTTATTTTGCTCTCATTTTTAGATTACACACACTTAGATTTTATTATTCTGGAGCATTCATATTAGAGTTATTTAGTATTTGAGTCATTTTGTCATAGGCATAGGAATTTATTTTAAATCCTTCAAAACTTGCATAGGACAATGTCATAGTTGAAATGCTCATACACTCAATCTGAGGGAATCAATCACATGTTGCAAGCTAGGAGGTGCTATGGAGATAATCATGGAAGATTCAAGGAACAAGTATAATCATTCTTTCTTTTAATTTCCTTTGTACTCGATAGTTCTTTGGGTTTAGTCTTTATTGATTTTCTAACCTCTAATCTAACTGAAAATTAACCCTTAGATACAAACAACTTTCGCCAATGAAAATTATGTAACTTTAGAATTAAACATACAGAATTAAAAAACACAATAATATGTATTATGACAATTCTACAACATAAATCCATTAAGTTAGTACTGCAGTAGCCCAAACCTAATATCAAGATGACCTTCTATCACACAATTTCGTAACAAGTTATGTCCTCAATCATAACCACAATTATACTGTACATCGTTGTTGTAACATCCATATCACAAGAAACTCATTTCTATGACAAAAGATAAAACAAGGTTATCATATATGACAAAGAAAAATGGAACTTATATTTCAGGGATTTCTTTTGTTAGGCTATGGAAACCTACTTTTCTTGGCATGTAAAATAGGGCCATAATTAGGAATCAATAGCATGTAGCAATATAAAATAGTCAATATTTCTTCTAATGTATACCCTCGTGCATGGACATATTGGATATGTGTATTAAGTTGAAGATTAAAAATACCTGTAGATTAACCTAGTTTGAACTTAGCATGCCTTTAAAATCAAACACCATATTGATACAACAAAGCAAGTATATTATAAGCTCAGATGTCAAACTTGCATATTTGTATTCTTGATTTACAAATTTATTCTAGCAGTTCAAATATGAAATATGCAACAAATGGTGCATTTTTTGGAAAAGAGAGGGAAGAAAACTATTTAAATTAGTTAATAAATGCACCTAAGACTAGTTGCTGTGATCATTTTTCATATAATGGCACAGAGAGGAAATAACAATATCAAGGAAAAACAATGTAAACTAACCCCATAAAATGACAGATTTATTTCAAAAGACTAATCATTTCATTCTAATGCAAGAAATGAATCAGAATACTAAAGACAATCTTTGAATCTTACCTACCTGAGGATATGGGTTGCTTCCCAATCCTCAGCCCATAAAGTTCTAGAGTTATCACATAAATATAATAATAATACTAATCTTTTCATTCTAATGCAAGCAATAAAACAAACAATGAAAATGGTCTCTCAATCTTACCTGATCACTATGGGTTACCTTGCAGTCTGTAGCCCCCAAAAAAGAATAAAAATGCAATAGAACAAAAACATTCAAGTGCACAATAGAGAATACACTTCTAACAATGATTATGGTATGATGCATTGAAGCTTACACAACACAATTTGTAATGGATTCTTGTTGTTAGCTTTAATGAAACCATAGACCATAAAATATCTACAACACTCTAAAGTAAATGGTAAAATACATATAAAATAATGGATAGTGTGATTGCAAGTTGGAAAACATAGTGTGAGGTGAGTATATGTCTGCCAAAACACAATGGCATGCCTTATATAAGCAATCATACATAGAAACAGTTCACAAGCAATCCTATTCCAATCACCATGGTGTTCGAATTCCATGACCCTCCAGATCTACTAATATGCTTTGATAGAAAACATACAATGTTTTCCAACAACCATTTACATGCATAGTGATTGGAAGTTGGAAAACACAGTGTGAGGTGAGCATATGTCTCCCAAAACACAATGGCATGCCATAGATAAGCAATTATACAAAAAATAGTTAATTTCCTTGTTTATGGCTTGTCATGTCATCCCAATCACCATGGTGTTGCAACACCATCACAATCCAAATCTACTATTATGCTTTCATATTAAACACATGATGTTTTCCAACAACCATATACATGCATAATGTGATTGGAAGTTGGAAAACACAGTGTGAGCTGAGTATATGTCTGTCAAAACACAATGGAAAGCCATACATAAGCAATCATACTTACAAACAGTTCATTGCCTTGTCCATGGCTTGTCACCACATTTCTTTGAGGCAATTTTCAAACTGTTCACTACCTTGTCCCTGTTATTGCTTACTATTATGCTTACTAATATGCTTTCATATACAAGGCAGTGAACTGTTTAAAAAAATGCCTCAAACAAATGTGGCCTCTTAGAATGACATGACAAACAAATACAATTTAAAGTTGCAATTATCACTCCACTATGAATGAAATGGAAAACCCTCATGGGTGTTTATAAAACACTTCCTTTCATTACATTCCTAAGGTCTAAATAACAAAAGCTTGTAAAGACATTCACTTTGTTTTCTAAAATTCTAAGATGCAAAACACTAGGTTTTACAATTTACAAACAAAAACCCTCATTACATTTTAAACCCCTTTACAACTAACAACCCAAATCATTACAAACCCCTCAACTCACTTTTTGCAATCTCCCCTTGCTCTGCAAGCTTTCACTTGCAATTCAATGGGTGTTTTAATAACAAAAGCTTTGAACAAAAACACAGCTTTAAATACACATTTCATTGCATTCCCACGGCTTTAACATGAACACATCAAACAATAAAAAAATGCATAAAACAATACATAAAAACCTTCAACATAGCATACAGTCGGTTAGAAACACCTCACCTCAACTCGCTTGGTCCTCTCCCCTACCTGCGGTGTGCCCTTGCTCTCCAATGTTTTGATTTCAACCTGCAAAATGAGAATACCTGAAGCACAACAGGTTTTCCAATTGAACAGTGCCCAACAATTTAAACTGCAGCACACACCGCCCTTCAGAGTTCCCGTGCTAACGGCTACCTTCTCGCACAAGGCAAAAAAATGGCAACGTATAAAATGACAGTGTATTATCCGCGACAAGACACCTCCTCGCTTCTCGTACCCTTTCCTTCCATTGTTGTTTCTATCACTTCTATCATCTGTTTGGCGGGCCCCTCTTCATGTAATGTATGGTACCATGTATGTCGTTATGTATGTTTTCATACGTTTTTGTATGTACATAGGTGAATTTTTTCTAGGAGTTAGCTGACTCCATAAAACTAGGGATATGTTGTTTTCATTAACTTTATATTTTATTTTCTTTTCTAAATCCACCCCTCCCTAGCTCCTTTTATTTTTATTTTATAATTTAAAATTTTTTTTTTTAAGAAATATGTCAAAACAATTTTTATTTAGTGTAGTTTTCTTTCTTAAATTTTGACATAAGCATGGAATAGCTATTTCTTTTTATTTATTGGTCTAAAGACAAACTTTTTTAAGATATATATACAATACATTTGTGTGTAATTTTTGTCAAAATTAATTATGTATCTCATTATACATTTTATATTTTATATTTTTTGAAAACAATAATAACCAATTTAGAAAAGAAACAAAAATAGAATAGAGATTAAATTTACAATGAATTTTTCATGTCCAAAATCTATATTTTATATATCTAACAATCAATTTTCATTAATTCATTTTCCTTTTCAATTATACAAGGAACAAAAAAAAATCATATTTGATTATTTTAGCATTCATTTTTCATCATTCACTTGTCACAAAATATTAATTCAAAGAAATATTTTATTATAAATCAGTCTACAACATTAACCTCAACCCTAAAATGATGATTACAATAAATTATTGATTAATAAACCCATTTGCACAACTATATCACCTCATGACAAATCTAAAAGTACCTCTTCTCAAGTATTTACACAATACACACTGAATCATGTTAGTGTTTTGAAAAAAAAAAGAAACTATACATCAAACCTTCTCTAGATGAAGATTACCTTTAAAAGTATAATTATGATTTGCAGCACACAAAGACTTCAAACCTCATTAACCAAGGTTAGCTCACCTCCCAACAATAGGACTTGTAAAAAAGTCCACCCTTTAGTTAGGAGGCCTCAAAAATATCAATTTTTATATCACAAGAACACACAAACACACTCAAATGCATATACTACCCAAAAGGATTGCACTTACAAATAGATCTCCTTAAGATCCATAACAAAAAGGGACTCAAGGGGACTCACTAACCTCTTAAGGAAAATAATAAAATCATTTCAATCAACTCATTACCACTATACCCACAAACACCACATCACAACATAATGCTTCATCACCCAAATCTATATATCGAATCCCAAAACATCGTATGATATATATTTTTCCAAAAGAGAGTCCACACCTCTTTCAACCTCATTAAATGGGTGATTCTTAACCCAAACGGAAAGATCCACACCCAACACATAATAACCTCAACCTAAAGAAATCTTTACACAATAAAACACAATATAATAAATAGGGTTTCCATATAAACATGTTTATTCAAATAAAAAACCCAACAAATTGTAGGACTCGTTATCAATAAAAACCATTCATTTATACTCTAAAATGGCATAAGAGCTTACATATATACTTGAATAGATTTAGGGAGAATCTTGATTCAATCTCCCAAGTTCTTCAACCTTGTCTTCTATGAAAAACATTTGAAAACCAAAAAGATGAAAAACAAAAGAAACTCAAGGTTGCAACCTTAACCTTTCTCTTCTTCAAGCTCCCAAGTTCTCCAACCTTGTCTTCTTCAAAAAAAACATTTGAAAACCAAAAAGATGCAAAAAAAAATAAACTCAGGGTTTCAACCCTAACTTTTCTCTTCTCCAATTTCCCAAGTTCTCCAACCTTGTCTTCTTCCAAAAACATTTGAAAACCAAAAAGATGCAAAACAAAAGATACTCAAGGTTTCAGCCTTAATCTTTCTCTTCTCCAAGCTCCCAAGTTCTCCAATCTTATCCTCTCTAAAAATATATTTGAAAACCAAAAATATGCACAAAACAAAAGAAACTCAAGGTTTCAACCCTAACTAAAGCTTCAAAGAAGGCTTAAGTAAAGATCCATTGTCTAGATATAATAAACTTAGGAAATAGGTGTCATCTTTACTTCCCCGAATTAGATTTCATTTTCTAATCTTATCACTTATCCTCTAGGGCACTATTAAATCTCTAAAAACTTATAAAAAACTTAATAAAAATTCTAACATGAATCCAAATCATACTTGCTATCACTTTAGGAGTTTAATTTTACATTATTAATAAATAAATTAACATTAAAGGCTCTTTAAATCTCTCTCCCAAGTTTAAATCCAAAATTTGACACTTAAGGGAACCTAACCGATGCAACACAGGGAGGTCCTTCAACTGTCCAACTCTATTTCAAATGTTTCAAACACTTCTTGATTCCTCAAACCCGTCTCAAGGGTGAATTCATTCACAATGGCACTACTTGCCTAGTAGGTGTGCAAACCTCACTTCTTGATTTTAACTCACAATCTTTCTGAAAAACCCTCAATCTATACACAATTTTGAGCACCCATTATGGTCTTCTCAAACATATCACAAAACCAACTATGGTCACTTTGGACCAACTCCTGCAACTCTTGACTGGAACGTTGTCCCACAAGGCCAATTAGGCCTGTTTTACAAAGGAAGCACTCTTTATACTTTTTTCCCCTCTTAAATTCTTTTGGAAAGTCACTCAACAAGTCTCAAAACTTCAAAAACCACTATTCCCATCAAAGGAAATGCTCACTAAGGCTCCCTACTGCCAAACCCTCACTTTAACCATGTTTTCTAAGGGTTTATTCAAAAACCATGCTCCTAGCTTCCTCCCATCCAACCAAGGCCTCAAACACCTTGGATTAGGTTTGCACAAACTCTAAAGTTCCTCAAATTCTACTGCCCCCAAGGATTTCCCACTTTCCCACTCTGAAACCTCTCAATTACACTAAAAAATGCACCATTTTGCAACTAGGGCATCAAGCCCACACCATCAAGAGGCCTTCCCTACACACAAAACTCCTTGTACACCCTAAACACACATATTCCTACCTATTTGGGCCATTCCATCAAGCCACAATATGTACAATAGATGGAATGGCCTTTTAGAGCATTTTAAGCCCTCAAACCCTTGATTGAGCAATTACAGACCTGTTTTCAGAAATCTACCTCCTAGTTGATTGAAACTCAATGTGATTCCACAAAAATGGATGCAAATCAAATTTAGAACAGTCCTACACCTTATCCAACCACAGTTAGAGCAATATATTCCTATATGGATTCGTACATAGCCTTGAATCTTCAGAAAACAATGTAAAACTCAAAAATTTCTGAGAAAAATAGTATTTTTAATGATCTTTTCTTCACATACAAATGTCTAACTCTTTCCTTGACTTATGGGAGGCCTATTTAAGCTCCTAACAACAAAAAAATATGACCTAACCTCTTCAACTACCTCTCCAACCAACTTGACCATTGGCATTCCCTGCAATTTCCAATTTTTGCACTTTACAATATTTTGGAATGACAATATTTTACACATTTTGCAAAATTTACACACATTGACTCAAATCACTCTAATTACATCCAATTGGTCTCAATGGACCTTATTCATGAAAAAAAATACATAAACTCCTAATGACCTCTCAAAGACCCCACTAACTCATATCTTCAAAATCTGATGAACATGGTGCTTTGCACCATACACCCGGCCTTGAAACTTTTCCAAGTCCCTTGGAAATTGATCTTCAACTGGTCTATCTCTGGAATCTTCATCTCTTTGACCTTCTAGTTCTCCTTTTATTTGTACCCTTGTCCCTTGAATCCAATTATGTACTCTTTCCTCATACTTTACATTGCATAACTTGTTTGCTCCTTGCCATGGTTCTCTTTTTGCAAACTAGTCTACTCCTTGCATCCTGACCTTCCTTACATTTGAAACTGATGTTATCCTTGCTTGAACACCTGCAAACAACCTTTTTCCAACTTGATCTATTACTGTCCTCTCCTTCTCCCTAATTGGATACTTGAACTTGTTCACTTGTCCTTGCTTTGCACCTTCAATCTTTGTACTCTTTGCTCTTATCTTTTCCTACAGACCTTCAAACTTACCTACCACTATCTTGACAATATTCATCTGCCCAAGTTGTCCTCTTTGGAAATCACAAGAAAAACTATTGTCCCTACCACAATTTCATCTTGCCTTTCCAACTCATTCTTACCCTTCACAAGGAATTCATCCTTGACTTTTACTGTCTCAGCCTTTGGCACTAAATCACCATCTTTTGTATTCAAATTTGAACCATTCCCTAAACTCATTGTCTTAATAATTTGTTCCTTTGCAATGGTTGCATTCACTCTATTTTTGTCTTCCTCAACCTTGACATATTCTTTCCTACCGAACATGATCACCCTTGTTGTCCTTGACTGATCCTTCACATCACCTTGCAATGGAATGAGTGTAAACCTACTCCCATTGTGCTCAATCAGATAGCTATTACTTTTACAATCATAAATGGCATGTTTTTCATAATACCATGGTCCCCCAAGCAATACATGACAACAATCCATTGGCACAATATCACAAACAACCTTATCCAATGTAACCACCAATACTAAATTCAATCATTGCTTGTTCACTAACCAAGATGGATTGGCTATCATTCAACTATGATATCTTATAAGGATTTTCATGAGGAAACTTTTTTAGCTTCAACTTCTCTATCATTTCATTAGAGACAATATTTCCATTCAACTATGATATCTTATAAGGATTTTCATGAGCAACTAGAATCTATGACTACTTTGCATACCTTACCCTTGGATTTACATGTGGTCCTGAATAAAGCTCTTCTTTGCATTGGTTCTTTCTCCTTTGTTTCCTTGAGGATTTGTCTTCTAACCATCAATGAGTCCCCAACTTTTGGAGCAACAACTACATTTGGAGAACTCACACTTTCACAATCATCTTCATGCACTATTTGAGCCCTTATTTCACTTCTTCTCTCACCACCACTTGATGTAGAGCCTTTATTTTTAGGGCACTTGTATGTTGGATGTTCAAACTCATTGCAATTATAGCACCTACCTGAAAAAATGTTTGAACTCCTACCACCACCAAATCAACCTCTAGAGCCTCTAAATCCACCACGTTGATCAACAAATTGTCCTTGATCTTTATGTGCATCTCCTTGGCTTTCATTGGATTATCTTGAAGTAGAATATGATCCCCTTCCTCTTGATGTACTGCCTCTAACTCTAGTTTTCTTTTCTTGTCTTCTTTTCACTTTTTCTTCTGCCCTTATAGCCATCTAGTAGCATTCTTCAATTGTCCTTGGATTGTGCAAACTCAACTCATCTTGGATATTAAATCTTAGTCCACTGAGGTACCTAGCCACCTTTTCTACATCATCAACCATATTTCATGCTCTTATGCTTAACTTATAAAACTCATTAGTATAGGTCTTAACATCCATTTCCCTTTTTTTAAAATCTTGAAGCTTTTTAGACATTTGAATAGCATAATAATCCTTGGAAAAAACTTACCTTTTAATTTGGCTACCATCCTATCCCATTAAACAATTTTAGACTTACCTTTTCTTCTCCTTTCAACTTGTTCATAATCCCACCAAACAAGTGCATGCCCCTTCAATTTAGTTTTTGATATCTTCACCTTTTCTTCATCAAGTACATCCTCACATTCAAAGTAGTTATCTAATGTTGCAATCCAATCTAACAATGCTTCATCATCAAGATCACCACCATACATAGGAAAATCAACTTTTACCTTGTGTGTGTTTCCCTTTACTTCCTTCGGGATCCTTTCCATCTTTTTCTCTTCTATATCCAACTCTTCTTCCACATCTTCATACTCTTCATCTTCTTCATCTTCAGTGTCACTTTCATCACTCACAATCACACCTCTTTTCTGACCTGTTCCAACACTTTCCAATCTTGTTTCCAATCTAATTTGTAGTTCCTTCAACTTTATAATCTCCCTCTCAGTCTTCTCTTCCATCTCTTGCATCTTTCTAGCCATAGTATTACCCTTTGGAGGCATCTTGACTCTTCAACCTTTAATCTTTCACTACAACTCAACTTCTCCTTCAAAAAATCTACTTCCTATGCTCTGATATCAATTGATGCAACACAGGGAGGTCCTTCAATTATCCAACTCTATTTCAAATGTTTCAAACACTTCTTGATTCCTCAAACCCCTCTCAAGGGTAAATTCATTCACAACGACACTGCTTGCCTAGTAGGTGTGCAAATCTCACTTCTTGATCTTAACTCACAATATTTCTAAAAAAACCTCAATCTATACATCATTTTGAGCACCCATTATGGTCTTCTCAAACATATCACAAAACCAACTATGGTCACTTTGGACCAACTCCTTCAACTCTTGACTGGAACACTATCCTACAAGGCCAATTAGGCCTCTTTTACAAAGGAACTACTCTTTATACTTTCTGCCCCTCTAAAATTATTTTGGAAAATCACTCAATAGGTCTCAAAACTTCAAAATCCACTATTCCCATCAAGGGAAACGCTCACTAAGGCTCCCTACTTCCAAACCCTCACTTTACCCATGTTTTCTAAGGGTTTATTCAAAAACCATGCTTTTGGCTTCCTCCCAGCCAACCAAGGCCTCAAACACCTTGGATTAGGTCTGAAAAAACTCCAAAGTTCCTCAAATTCTGCTGCCCCCAAGGATTTCCCACTTTTCCACTCTCAAACCTCTCAATTACACTAAAAAATGCATCATTTTGCAACTAGGGCATCAAGCCCACACCATCAAGAGACCTTCCCTACACACAAAACTCCTTCTACACCCTAAACACATCTATTTCTACCTATTTGGGACATTCCATCAAGCCACAACATGTACAATAGATGGAATGGCCTTTTAAAGCATTTTAAGCCCTCAAACCCTTGATTGAGCAATTACAGACCCGTTTTCAGAAATCTACCTCCTAGTTGCTTGAAACTCAATGTAATTCCACAAAAATGGATGCAAATAGAAGTTAGGACAGTCCTACACCTGATCCAGCCATAGTTAGAGCATGATATGCTTGTACAGATTCGTACAGAGCCTTGAATCTTCATAAAACAATGTAAAACTCAGAAATTTCTAAGAAAAACAATAATTTTAATGATCTTTTCTTCACATACAAACGTCTAACTCTTGCATCAACTTATGGGAGGCCTATTTAAGCTCCTAAAAACAAAAACATATGACCCAACCTCTTCAACTACCTCTTCAACCGACTTGACGATTGGCATTCCCTCCAATTTTCAATTTTTGCACTTTACAATTTATTTTGGAATGACAACATTTTACATTTGCACACATTGACTCAAGTCACTCTAATTACATCCATTTTTTCTCAATGGACCTTATTCATGACAAAAAATACATAAACTTCTAATGACCTACCAAAGACCCCACTAACTCATGTCTTCAAAAACTGATGAAGATGGTGCTCTGCACCACTAACGAAAACCCACTTAATCAAAATAGTCGTAATCAAGGAAACACATTAATCGACACAAATTTACACAAATATCTATACAATGAAACCTTAACCCCCTCTAAGGGTAAGGTCTAGGTATACTCGAGAATCTCAACAATGATTTGTTGAGAACCTCCACAATTTCGATTAGTATTTGGAAGGTTAACCTGCACATTTACACTCAAATATCAATATATTCAAGTATCAGAGAAGCTATTTCTGGATTAGATTGTGTAAGCTTTTTTGGATCAACATTTCATATCACACTCTGTGATCCATCATCAGGATAGAGAGCTCAAGGAGATGAAAAAAGCTTCCACAATCTATCCTGATGATGGATCACGGAGTGTGATCCGAAACGTTGATCCAAAAAAGCTTACACAATCTAATCTAGAAATAGCTTCTCTGATATTCTTATGGATTGTGGAAATCTAATAACATTGAATATATTCAAGATAATAGCTGAAATAATATTTACCATAAATTTTGTATACACAGCATAGATAAATCATAATTAACCACATTATCCAGATACATTGAAATCAATTACAAAGTATGAGTTAATCATCTAAAACATATTAAAACACAATCATATGATATATATCTTTCAACGAAATCCATAAGGGTCTATCATTACACCAAAAAAATCATATTAAAATCAATCCATAATGATAATCAATGCAAGAAGTAACATCCAAAACTAGAAGATGTGAGCAATCCCTAATCCTTAAGTAACCAAGTCATCATCCAACAATAAATAAACTACTACTCTAACAGGATATCAGTGTTAGTCATAATCTACAATCATAAAGTAGGATAAGTTCATGAGTGTTATAAGTAAATTAAGTCTATCAAAATAGGGTGTGATCATGAGAATGATAGGTGGGCCTCACAAACACGGGGATTGGATGTCCAACGGAAATCCACAAAAAAGGCTTGGGGAAAAATATGAGAAAAGAGGGGAATTATAGATTATGGATGTCCAAAGGTGAGCAAGAGTTTTGCAAGGGGAACAAGAGAATGTAGGAAAAAATTATAGAAGTGGATGAAGTGAAGGAAGCAAAAGTATGGATCCACTTTGAAATTGTGCATAGAGAAGAGATGGAAGTGTATGGAAATTGCAAGGAAGGAGGGAATGTCCAAACATGGGGATGAGTGCAATGGGTGTGAACTTCCATCAAGATCCCATAAATGGAGACATGAAGAAATAGAAGGAAAGAGAAAGGGTGGAAGGGCTTGATAGAAATTGCAGGAGTTCATCTTGGAGAGGAGGCTAAAACTAGATATTGAACTAGAAGAGGATGTTTGTAGTCCATTAAAAATTCACAATAATATCAAAATAGTAGAAAATGACACCCAAACACTCTAGAATTAGAAATTTCTCATGTTCTTGAAACTTCTAACACATAGTAGGGGTATGGAGGGTGGTGAAGAATCATACTTTGGTGATTTGGACTAAGGGAGACCCATTAGGAATGATCTTGGATCAGTTATATATCATAATTAATGACACATGAGACATAAAAGGAATTAGGGCATAAGAAAATTTACACATAGTCAAATGGGGCACCAACACTACCACCAAGGCCCATGCCCCCTCTCTAATGATTTTTTCAAGTTAGGAGTGCAACTTTAAGAGGACATAACTTAGCCATGGAAATATATTTTAAATAGATTTTTTCTAAAATGGGATAGAATTTTATGCTCTTCATAGTGGTGTGATTGATTTTCTAACTTGTGTTAGAACATAATGTTATTAGGGGTCATACCCTTATAACATTTATGTATTGTTCTAATATAAGGCTATAAAACCTTATATAGTATATGCTTATTAATCATATCCCATTTGAAATCATTATAGTCTAATAATTAGATTATTGATTATTTATGAGTGGGGGTTGTGGAATAGGTGTGACTAATAGCCTTTCAAGTATTATGTCATCATTTCTCCTATAATATTTAAGGAGGTTCTCTCCCATTTGAGAGATGAAGAGTTTGGAGATTGATAGTGAATTTTATCACTATGCACGAGGTATTATTGGTCATGTAGAAGTATGGATAAGTGTTCCCCAAGTTCATTCTATGTTATACTAGACAATTATTGTAAGTGTTTTAATAAAATGATGTTTTAATAGGTTTTTTCCCCGAAAGGTTTTTCCCCATGTATATCTTGTGTAATGTGTATAATCTATTCTTGTATGATTCTTTTTTTATTTTATTTCATGTTTTATTTATAATTATTAGTATCATAAGATCCTAATTTCTAACATGGTAGCAGAGCCAAATAGTTTGTGCTAATAATTTGTTGTGTGTAAATTTAATCTATTTACTTAGTTTCATCAATTATTTGTATCATCATGGTGAACTAAGTTAAAAAGATTTTTTTAAAGATTTGTGAAAGGTGCAAATTTAATTAAGAAAGTTTGAAATGCATTTTTCACCTTTTAGGTGGTTAAATGATGATTTGTTCCAACAAGATTAAATTTCATTCTAGAGAATTTCAAGTGTATATACACAATATTCTAAATTGGATAGAATTTTAATATTGTTTAAATCAAAACCTTCCAAGAATCTTGATTTTTTAGGATATAGAATCCAACTGAGAATAGATCTTTCAATAAACTTGAGTCACCCTATATCCCACATTAGAACTCCTCCAAAAGTTTACATCATTTAAATTTTTTGTTAAGTTAATTTCACATAAAATATCAATTAGATAAAAAAATCTAGCATATAAATTAAAACATGTATTAAAATATTTTCTACATATATTGTTTTAAGTTTTACAAATGTATAAATAAATATTTATGTTATTATTCAATTAGCTATCATAATATTCATTCTTCTTCATCAATATTGCTATACCTTGTGACTTGATGTTTAACAATTATTGTCTAATCGACGTCTACCATGTGAAGATTCCAAGAATCTCATTCAATCTTTTATAAAATTTGAAAGAAGTAATCAAAGGAAAATTAGAATAGTCGCAACCTTAGGATATTAATCTTAAACAAAGTTTAAGATAATTTACAATGCATAGAATAGTCGCATCAAATAATTTATTAACCATTAATTTTTGTGTCAATTTCTCAGTCACATCAGTGGTTAACAAATCCTTTAATTATAAGAGGAATTTATATTTTAGGTATACATCTTGCACAATGTTTTCCATGAAGAGTTTTGCACTAATTGCATGATTTAAATGGAGAAATATTCGGTTACAATGATTTTCTTATGATTATGCAATGAGTAGCATCACACAAATTACTAAAGTAATTTAAAAGGTTGAAGGTAATGTTCTCCATATCCCACTCATTATTGTCACTAAAGGCCTTGTGGTAGTGATTTTAAGTATTTTATCTTACATTTAGTCATTATTATGAGCATATTTACAAGGCTTGTAAGCATGATTTAAATATAAGATAAACTAATGGTACATATGTAATAAAGAAATGATATTAAATCCTGGTTGAGCATACAAATGACTTATAAGTTCAAAGCATAGCAATCATGGGAGAAAATAGAACTCACAAGTAGATAATAAGATTCTCTTCTAAGATCAAGTTGATTTGTTTTGACTATGAAAAAAAAAATTATAAAAAACTAAGGAAAATTAAGATAGTGGGAATGGTAATAAGGAAGGAACGATAGTAGTGATATTATACAAAAAACTTAACATATTTATTTTCTAGATATAAATTCACATTTTCCAAATAATAAGTGTGCAAAGAAGATGATATGAACATCTATGTTTGGCATGCTCAATCTGTAAGCATTCTCCTTCATGTGAAAATTATCATTAATTATACTAGAGAGTAGTGGTTGTGTAAGTGAAAAATATTTTCTTTTCTTTCATATGAATCAAGTTTATTTGCTCAAGATAAAAGATTATTTTCATTATAGTTATCCTTTATGATAGATTCTCAATGCAAGGAGAAACGAGAAGTCGATGAAACCAAATTTGGATGTTTTTATAATGACATAGTTAATGTCATACATGAATAACTCATAGTAAAGATGAGTCACTTGTGTGCTGTCTTTCTACAACCACATTAGTACGTCAAACTGATTCATAAATATAATTTAATCAAAGTTTGATAATTCTTTACAAAGTTGAGGAGTATTTTTGTATTAATGGGGTGGATTCTAGGTTTAGAGCAAAGGGAGTTTACCTTCCACTATGTGAGTTATGAATTGACTTTCAATAACATGACTCATGTTTTGAACATGAAATCTCTATCATTATACACACATGAAATATAAGTCTATCTTATCAAGTTTTCTTTATCTTTAAAATTCTATGGTGCTAATTATTATTAGACATTATTGTGCAACACTTTGATAATGTACACTAATTTTGTTATCTTTATTTTTAATATGATTCAAGAAATCTTTCCTAAGATAACATTACCAAGTATCTTAGTTACCATTGAGAACTTTTTTCAAAACCTTATATATTATTAGGAGCTAGTTTCTAAAATTATCAAAGTATCTATAAGAGAATTAAAAGGGGTAAACCCTACTTTCTAGTTTGCAAAATCTTAATAAGAGTATTTTCTCATGAAATATAGTATGATCTACAAAAGTTATAGCTATTTTAAAAAAACATACAATATATCTATACTATGCATGGTATATGTCTTCCATTAGAGTGAGATATTGTAGGAAGACAATATTCATGTTTATTCACAATAGAATATAGAGTTTATATTTTAAAAGGAATTATCTATCATTGAATAAACTTAGTAAGGATATATGAGTGTGTTTAGGTTTTACATTTTATGTGTTATAATAAGGTATTTTTTGAAACCAATTGAATTGTGAATTTCAATTTGCATTAGATCTCTTATGTGTCCTAACATTAGGATAGTATTAAGGCATAAAATGATTTTATGGATAGGATATTAATGACACTTTTCTAGACCAAGACAATTTATAAAGATCTAGAGTCTTCAATTAGATCTATTATATAAGATTTGGGTATGCATTTTTGGGCCAACTACATGTCTAGTAACTTATATTTTCTTAATCAAAGTTAATTAATATTAGAAGTCCCAAATAATTTTTTATATTAATATCATTTTTTGAGAAATATATCAATAAGGTTGAAGTATTTCATATGTCTAGTCAAATGGTTATTTTTTCCAAAAACTTCAGACTCTAATACTAGCTAGTTCTCTAACCAATTTAGAACATATTCATAGTTTCTTCTTCTCAGATACATTTATTTATCATATATCATACATATGAAGTTCCCCTTGGTATGTTACTATGGAACAACTTGGATCCTAAAATCAAAACTTTATTACTATAGTTGAATCCTGGTTGATTCGTGAAAAAATGATTACCTTTGTATGTGTGAGTAATTTAATATTAGCCTTAGATGAGTTTGAATGACTAGGTTATTGATAACAATTGATACTAGTTATTTAAATATTGTTAGTTTACAACTAACATAATTTCTAATGGTGTATCAAAATAGATAAATAGATCCAAGAAGATGGCATATAGATAAAATACATAGGTGTATTTTGACAACCACCTATGGAAGTCATTATTTATCTCAAATAATTTTCATTCTTGTTATATTGAAATAGATAAATTCATTTTCTTTTTTATAAGATAAGGATGGAAAGATGAACAAAAAAGGTTAATGATAAAAAGTTTCAAAGTCTTAAACATCCATAAATAATATGGAATTGCATAAAATTTTAAAGAATTTTTTGGCTATTATATCTTCACATTTCTATTGAATGTTACTTTATCTAACATTTTTTTGAGCTTTAGGTACCCTCTAAATCTATTGATTGTAAAAGCATCTATTTATAATGGTTGGCTATCACCCTAATAAATTGTCTATTGATTAAGCCTAGAAAAGATGGCTCACCCATTAATTTTTTAAGGATAATTACCATATGATTAGTAGCATGACTATTTTTTCTTGAAATAAAAATGACAAATTATTCATACTTATGTTCATGAAAATATCTTATGATCTCCTTAGTAATGATCATTAGACTATTTTCTAGATTTATGTGCAATATATGTCCATTGGTAATTGAGAAATGCATATTAAAAATATTTATTTTACACCAAGAATCAAATTTATTTAATTATTGTGTTACTAACAAATGGTCCAGGTGCTCTTACATGGATGGTGTAATATTTTTTAAGTTATTGATAGGCCAAAACTATGGTAAATAATGAGATACATTTAATATTTGGGTAATAGTACAAAGTTGTGTCACACTTTTGGCCAACTTATCAACACAACTAAATTTAAGTATTTCTAACTAAAAATCAATTTTGGTCAAACATATGATGTAGTAAGATTCATTCTAGCTAAGTTAGATATTTCCATAATTTTTCAGACAAAAATTGTTGCCTAAATGCATATGTAAAACCAATTTAAGGTCAATTTACTTTAAAAAATAAAATTATTTGAAAAACTTGAAGTTTGAATAACACCTACTCGTGTAAATAACATTTTTTTAAAATATAAAATTACCCTTTTATATATTAATAAGTGTAGTTTTCAAAAATATATATACTTTAATAGTTTAATTATTATTTATATTTTATATTTTATTTTTACTAAAAGTAGGTTATCGGTACAAAATATTAGATTGATTAACATGCTAAGAAAAAATACTCAAACTTATTAAATTTTTTTAAAAAAATATGATGCAGTAGATAAAAGAATTTATATCAAGATAGTATAATTTTTTTCTATTTTAGATAAATATTTAATATGAAAGTTGATGTCAAATGGAAACAACTATTTTTTAATACACACATTTTAATATTTATTTAAAAATACATATATTATCAAAACTAAAAAAAATATCATGCACTAAAGTTTCAAGTTATAAATACACACAAAATTTGAAAGAATAAAAAAAAAAATTACTATAAAAAGATTGACATCTCATGTAACTTCATTTTTTAACATTATTATCCTAATAAAAACAAAATAATTCTTTTAAAACTACTACAAAAATTCAAAATAATTCTACTAAAGGAACTCTGTAGGCTACTACATGAACTATGCAAAACAACCTGCTACAATATATATTATACTTTCATGAAAAATATTACATTACTTTTGCAATTTTTTCTTGCACTATTATATTGTTGTTGCACTATATTTCTAGTAGTATTCATATGTTTACCTCTTCTTCCTTATTACATTTCTGCAAATCTATTTTATAGAATTTTCTCCTATTATCTTGTCATTTCTTATGGCAATATTTATGGCTTGTGGGTTGGAATAAAACTAACCATAAATATAGGAGTTCATTTTGCCATGAAAATAGCTATTTTCTTAGCCTATGCCCATCACAACTTTATTAGTTGTAACAAAACATAATGCATATTATTTCATGTAATATGAGCATAAAAATAAGCCACCAAATATTATAACAAGATAACTAATATTTAGCACAACAAGTAATTTGTGAACATGATCATGAACTAAGCTAAACATGATTGAATTACAAGAATTAACCAAGATTTAACTATTTAAGCTATGCTGCCAATAAATTCTTGAAAAAATTAAACTAAAAAACCATTGAAACATCAAAGATCACTAAAATGCTTAAAAGAAACCTAATTTAATATATCAAACCACATGCCATTGGGTATTGGTGCTAAATTGACGTGGAATGTCAGCCCTTTCCTAATCCCTTGGTTGAAACAAGCTTGAGGATGGATGCTCCAATGGAGAATTGATGGATATGGATGCAAGATTAGCTAAAATGAATGCAAATGGATTAAATGCTCATAAGGATTGCTATGAAAATGACTATAATGTAGATGCTCTCAATGAATGTGGCTTAATTGCTCAAGAAATGGAGGTTATTTATAGGAAAATTAAGTGAATCAATGGTCAAGATCAATTTTCCTAATCAATGGATGTAAATTAAGGAGAGGAATCGGCATCAAGAATTCAATCCATGGAGGAGATTGAAAGTTGACATGGATTGATGAATTTAATCAATGGTTCAAATTGATTTGAGGAAATACAAATCCTAAAATTTAAGAGGAATGTGCAAGATATTTCCATTTAAGTGGGAAATTGTTTGAATTTGAAATGGAGGAATATCCCATTGCAAGTGAGAGAAATTGGAGGGACGAAGCAAATTAGTCAATTAAATAATTAGAATGTTATTTAATTGTGCATGATGGAGGAATTAAAAGATTTAATTGAAATTTTTTCTCATTTAATTAAAAAGAGGAATTAATGATATTTAATTAAATAACTAAGATTATTTAATCAAATGAGAAGACTTAGGGAATTTAATTAAATAATTCACATTATTTAATCAAATAAAATGAAAATTAATATGAAAAGTGTTACACCCCTTGATTGTGTAACTACTATTTACTATTACTATGTAGGGTAAATGTGAATGTAATTTGTATTCTATTGGTGAATAAATGTGCTTGTACTTTGTTACCAATGCATTATGAATGAATGTTATTTCATTTAATGAAGAAATGTATCTGTGTGAAATGGATGGCTATAGAATTAATATTCTAACTATGGAGATGTATTATGTGTAATGCATATTTTGTTGAATAGCTTACTACCTTGGACATGTTTTGAGAATGTAGATGCAAGTATATGTTCAATTCCTCCAGGCGGAGGGGAAGAATCACTTAGGAGAAGGTCTTAATTGGGTAACCAGTAACGTAACCTATCTGAGCTTACACACACCATAGTAGAATAATTGAGTTGGGTTATCATTTGGGAAACAAGTAAGTCATCCTTAGTGTAATGTGTTTGCATTGGTAAGGGTCTTATTTACTACTGAATGCATGCTTAGATGATGTTTATTTGTTTGAGCTTGTGAGTCCTTCCTTATCCTACTATGTTTGTTTGTGTGGTTGAGTGAGTGTTTGGATATATGCATGCATGCATATATATGCATATGTCAGCGTACACATACGATGGATTTAATGGGGTGTACATACGAGTACAACGACATATGTATAGATATGCATATATGTATAAAATAGATCATTTAATTTCCCTGTTGATGGATAATATATATATGTGTTTGTATATATATAAGTACACACATAAGTGTAAATGCTTAATAGAGGGGTGTGTATACATATATATAGATATATAATATATATATATATAATTATCATGTGACTATTGACTTGTTCGTATTCATTTATATGTCGAATGTGTTCATACTCGATTGACATTTTTTTTGTATTACTCATCATGTAAACAGTAGTGTACATCAACACGGTTTTACAACAGCATCATAGAAGTATTTTCACCATGTACATTGAACAACTTACCCCATTGAATAGCCTACCCCAAGACCATACATAGTTGTACACATTTACATATTATATCAGCTTTACAAAAAGTTACATATCATGGAGAACATAC
Organism: Sequoia sempervirens; assembly: GCA_007258455.2. NCBI lineage: Eukaryota > Viridiplantae > Streptophyta > Pinopsida > Cupressales > Cupressaceae > Sequoia > Sequoia sempervirens. The sequence continues at coordinate 5,844,163 of VDFB02000011.1, forward strand.
CCAAAAAACAAGTTGTTGAAGTTGTGCCATGAGGGAAGAGGGTCATGCCCTTATTGTTTAGCTTTCACCCTGCATTTTGCATCCTTTAACCTTAAAAGGTCCCTGCTACCTCAACTTCCTCCCTACAGAAATCCTCAATGTTGAGTAGTGGGGGAGCATCATCACCTTGACCATCCTTATCCATCCTGTCATTGTATTCCTTCTAAAAGAGCTTGAGAGCCCTGAGAAAAACCTTTGTGGTGTGTTGCCATCCATGTGCAAAATTAACCTCTTGTAAGCTAACTAGAATAATTCCATCTTCAATCAACTTCAAAAACTTTTCCTTAGACACCTTGATCATTACAGCCACCTACATGGAAATGTTAGAAAGGGTGAGTCTTTTACAAGACTTAGTAAGTGCACACTTGACCCCACTAAATTTTTCCTCATTTCTCTTTTTCTAAATGAACCATAGAATTTCAGTAGAGACAACAATCTAGAACAACATTAGTCTTTTCCCAGTATTATTAGAAAACAATAAAATAATTCTTTCAAGCCTCAATTTATTATTATCCCAATATGCATTGATTGTAGCAAAAAAGATTCCATACTTCCCTTGCAAAAATATAGTCAAAAAATATGTGCTTTATGAACCCTAACACTTTGCAAATACTACAGATCTCAACATCCTTTGACTTGCATTTATATGGTAGTCTTTGTAACAATATGAGATAGTGGAAGCAAGTCTTCTTTGGCGCTAACACATTTGTTAGGGTGTTTTTGAAGACTTGTACCCATTCTTCCTCGTTCAAATTTGTTTCCCAAGTTCTGTTTAAGTGACTACATATTTCATATTGATTGGTAAGGGTATTGTACACTTTTTTTGTACTCAATTTGGAGAGCTTGGATCCATCGCTCCATCTATAGTCCTTATATTGATCAGATTCTACCTCATGGTTTTCACTATCAAGAATCTCCTTACAAGCCTGCCTTATGACAGAGTATGTCCTCCAATTGGACTCGGCCAACTTGTATTCATTGCTTAGTAGATTCCACTCTTTCAATCCTCCCTCCTCCATGATATCCGCAATGTATTTAATGCCCTTATTTTCCCAAGCCTTGGCTAAGTAGCCATGTTTAAGTGCCAAGGGTTTACCATTACATTAGAGATTCCACCATATCAATTTGTGTGCAAAAACTATGTTGTTTGAGAAAGCCTAAGATTTATGAATATGCCCTTTTATGAATTCCCAAGCCTTCCAAATGCTCTTGAAGACCACATACCCCTTAGGAACTATTGGGTGTTTCTTTCATATGAGGTCGCTCAATGGAAGTACTTTCCATGCCTTAGCATGCTTTGGAACTCCTCTTTCAATGTTATTCCTAATCAGTATTTTCCAAGTCTCGTCTCCCTCCAGAGCCCTCAAAATCCATTTTGAGGCCAATGCTTTCCTTGTAGCTTTAAATTTTTCAACCCCAACCTGCCATCAACCTTGCTTAGACAACACCAATCCCATTGCACCACATGTTTCTTTTTCTTCCCTTTCCCATCAGACCATAGGAAGTTTATGATTTTCTTCTAGATTTTGTCAACCTGATAGCTACTGAACAACCAGACAGAGGTGAAGTAAAGACTGTATGAAGCAAGTATTTTTTGGCAAATATGAACTCTCCCAGCCAAGAAGAGAGGCTTCCTATTCCAATTACTGATCTTCTTGTCAAATTTTGCATGAATCCAGAGCCACATTTCTCTTAGATTGGGGCTGACAAAAAAAGGTATACCAAGTTACTTGACTTGCTTTTCCTGGCCTCCCCATTGCATACCAAACTTAGCCAACCAATCTGGGGGTTCTTCTTTCCAACCAAGCAAGACTGATTTTGTAGTGGAGACCTTTGCTCCAAAAGCAACACAAAATATGTCAATTTTTGTCATAAGATTCAATATATTATTCTCATCCAGTAATGGAAACAAAGTGGTATCATCTGCAAACTGCATATTAAGAAGGTCCTTCCGGTTGGGGAGGGAGATACCTTTTTATCCTTGGTGTAACCTTATCTATTCTCAAGATAAAGTGCAAGGCATTTGAAGCAATCACAAACAGTGTGGTGGCTAAGGGGCAGCCCTACCTTATAGACCTTTCCAAGGTGATTTCTTATGTAAGGGCCCATTGATGTCCACTTGGTCCACTACATCTTTAAAGAGATTTCCCACCATTTTGCAAAAAGCATCTAGGAACCCAAAGGCTCCCAACATTAGGCTAATAAACTCCCATTCCACCCTGTCATAAGCTTTATCAAAATCCAGCAACACCATTACTGCCTCTTGAACTATTTCCTTTGCCCACTCCATGGCCTCCCAACTGATGATTAGGTTTTCTAGGATATATCTTCCTTTGATAAAACCATGTTTAAGTGTTGTTTATAAACTATGGAAAAATGTTCACCAATCTTTTGGCTAGGACCTTAGCTAGAATTATGTAGGAAACATTCAACAAAGTTATTGGCCTCCAATTCTTTATTAAAGATTTATCTCCCTCTTTAGGCAATAGTTTTATAATACCTTTCTTGGTATTCTTCCCCAGTGCGCCCCTTGCCAAGGCCTCTTTATAAACAAAATATAAGTCATCTATAATCCATTTGCTAAAGGTTTTGTAGAACTCAACTGGGAGTCCATCTGCACCTGGTGACTTGTCATTCTACATTGAACTAATAGCTTGCTTTATTTCCTCCTTTGTGATATCTTTGCTCAACTCTTTTGCTTCAATCATTGTTATCTTTTTTGGAACACTTCCTTTTATCAGTTTTCTTGCATTTTTGCAGCCCTCCCCCTTACAGTCAAAGGTGAAAAGGCTTTTATAGAAATTGAAGAACTGACCCTTGATGTCCTCTTGTTCTGTGAAGGCTACCCTATCAACTTGAACCTGCTCACTGTGTTCTTTAATATTCTTCTCCCTCAAAAATATGAAGAAGAATTTTGACCCCTTGTCCCCATTTTCTAGCCAATTAAGTTTGGATCTCATCTTAAGCCCTTGGATTCTGAAGTTCTGAATTCTCCTTAAGGCATCCTTAACGAACCTAAGCCTGTTTCTGAGATCAACATCCCCGAGTGTTTTTTGCAGATAGGTTTCATTTTGCAATAACTCTTCTTGTAGAAGACTCTCTCTCCTTCCTCTGTCAAGTGCTTTCTTTTTACCAATTACTTGAAATGGAGATTTCCATCCCCTAGTATTCAATTCACATCTTTCCAAGGCACTCAAGCCTTTATACAACCCTTGATTAATATTCCTGAGAGCCACAATAGCATCCACACATTCACAATCCTAGAGCAGAGTTGTGTTAAGGATGAAGCCCCCCCACCCTTTTCCTTGTATCCCTACACCCAAATTTTAGCATAAATCTTTCTTTAATAGGGTGTTGATCAGACAATGTATAAGGGTGGACCTCAACTTTACAACCATTTTCAAGTGTGTCTGAGATGAAAAAGTCATCATATAGGTAGAATCTATCCAATTGGAAATATATTCTCCTATTACCTTTTTGGGCACTACACCAAGTGAACCAAATACTTGGGTAATTTTTTTTCTACTCTTCAATTGGATCAATCAATTTCAATTTGGACTTCATTTTTTACCAGAAGAATTTTTCATTTCCTTTCCATTCCATGTCAATTCCCCTTGTTTTTTCTTGCTTTCAATCATGTTGAAATCCCCACCTATGATCCAGGGTATGTTCTCCAAGTTACACAACCATTTCCAAAGTTTTATCCTTTCACTGTATTCGTTGGGGGCATAAATATAGAAAATCCCCATAGTTTGATCTTCTAATTTCAGGCAGATCCATACAACCCTATTACAAGGAGAGACCCCTGAGTTGGAGACAAAGTGTTTCCATTTATTGGCCATTAAGATAGAAGCCCCACCCTTACCTCACTCATGAAGGGTGGTAAAGTGTGTACCATCCCTCCAAATGAACCGAAGGTTGGTTTCAAGTGACAATCCAGTTGATTTGAGCTCCTACAACAGGACCATGTCTTTACTTTTGCATTGATCAAAAAATCTTCTCACCACATGTTTCTTGTCAAGAGACTCAAGCCCCTGCACATTCCAATAGATGAAGCTAAGAACCATCCTGATCGATTGGGGGGGGAGGCAAATTCCTTACCAAGCCTAAAATCTTCAAAGCATTGGGTACCTTGGTTTCAACTTCCATCATTTTATCCTCTGAGCTTTCGATGACTGCACTTAGTTTTTTCCTCTTGGGCTTCAAGAGGGACTTCAGATTACCTTTCCCAATTGAGATTAAAGATCCTTCCTCTTTCCTTGGCCTACCAACCCTTCTTTTTCCAGATGTATTGAAACCATCTTCCTTTATCCCCATGACTGAGGCAACCTTGGAAGGTTTGAGCCTAGCCAAACTATCATGGCTTGGGGTTAACGTCTCCTTGCTTACTTCTCCTTTGCCACCAACAACCTCCATACCCAAGCCCTCCATAGCACCATCGGTGGACTACATGAGGGAATTAACAGGTTGGTCATTGGTCAACCCATCATTGGTACATTGTAGAGTATCAGTATGTAGGGTCTTGGCCTCAAAGGAAAAGACAATGTGTTTTACTTTACTTGGGCTCCCATGGATCGACTTGTTTTCTGTGACAACCTCATTGACCTTAGTTCATTTCTTTTTGGGGCCATCCCAACCGGTGCAACCAACCTCCATACCTAGGTTTTTTAACTTCTCTAGGGAAAGTTGTTGAGCATTCTTCCACACCTGATTCACATTTCCAGCACCCTCACTTGAGGGCCCCAACATCAAGACCCCACACTGTAAATCTCCATCGATCTCCATATTTTTAGAGGCTCCCTTCTCAGACTCCTCAGGTCACTGACTACACTGTTTTCCCAATCAGATACCTCAGTTGTCAACACCAGGGTAAGTGGTTGTCCTCATCTATCCATAGCTGGAAAGTCCTATAAGGTCTCCAAATTAAACTCACCAATGTGTTTATTTCATGCCTCCAGTAGACCATATCACCAACATGTGTCTAAGTCAGTGCCCCCTGATATAGATAAGCATATGGTGTAGTGCCCATTGCTTGTCAAACCATTGGTGGTTGAAACATTCCTATGTGCTCCCATACCCATACTGTCAGCAAGGTCACACCACAACTCAAGCTCTGCCCCTCTCTATACACAATATCATGAAATTGTAAATATAGCATAGCCAATAGACATGGCCCCCATGCATAGACTATCTTGTGATGAACTATCGATCCTAGCATCTCTCCCCAACCAACTAGGAAACCATGACTCCTGCAATTGGGAATCATCACCCCTACCATAAGTGCGCACATAATACAGTCAAACCAGTCATATGTCTCCACCAGGATCTCCCACCAGATCTCATATCACTCGATCTTGAGATCAACATCATCCACAGTCTCATAGTACTTGTGCAACGCCTGTATTCCTCAAGTCGGGTCATATCGTACATGCTCACTGTGAATGGGTAACCTTAGGATCTTGTACACATCCTCCAGGGTGACTGTCACCTCCTCTGTCAAAAAATGGAAGTTGCTCATCTTCGAGTGCCACCACTTTGCTAGTGTTGTCAGCATGCCCCTGTTCACCCTGATGATGGGCATATAGGTCACATAGAACAAACCCAGCTTTAGCAACACATCCCTCTCATCGTCGCCTACCTGGTCCCACAGATGGAACACATCTGGCCTAGACTCTCATGTGTAAATGGGAGGAAGACGCACTTGAAAACATCAAGCAAACCAATAACGTCAATCTAAAACTTTCATTTGACCTTTCGAACCTAAATTGACCAAGTCAAACTTTCCTAGTTTGGGGAAAATCTTTAATCGGGCAATTATGTCATAATTTTTATCCAATGCGTCACATAAATTTATAACCGGCCCACAACTACAAATGTGTCACACACCTAACACATGCATCACTTGGACCCATGGATGTGTCACACCCAATCACTTGCATCTCTCCTGATTTCATATGCAACCCAAAAATTTAGTTGCATTGCAAAATTTCATGCATTGCCTTACAAACGCCTTGCTCTTACCCTAATGCACTTGTGTCACGCTGAAAGGATTGCGACAAACCACTTATCGAATATGTTGAACGCAATGAAAAATGTATCACATGCCATGTGACACAATCGTTTGCTAAATTATTTCCTACACTAAATGCACGCAGAATGAAAAAAATTAAAACATGAGTTTGTAGTACGTACCAGGGCGGGTGCTCCCTCCAGACGACGGTGTGTGCGGATCTGATATGTGTAGTGGGATGCCTCTAGAACTAGGGACATTTTCACTACCTACTCACTCTAAGCTCAATATTTTTAAATTTGGAATGTGAAAATGACCCTTTTTCAAATTCAAATTGCCATTTATAGGTCCAAATTTAGAGTTTTTGACTTGCCTCACCTTCTGGTCGCACCTTTTGACACCCTTGACCTTGAATTTGACCCTGGTTTTGATTTTGATCCTCAATTTTTTCTTCACCATCAAAGTCTTGGCCATCCTTTTGTCTTATCGAGATAATTCTCCAAATTTTTGAAAATCTTTGACAATTTATCAAATTTTCCCGAGGGGGCATACTCATCCCCTATTGTCACCAGGGCATCCTAGAGCATCTCCCGACTAAATTTCTTTGACACAACGCGATGAACTACATTATGTCAAAGAGGGGAAAAATGTAAACACTAAAAAATGTCCTAAGTCTGCGAGCATCATTTTTCCTGGTCGTCATCCTTTGGTAATTGAATAGTTTTAATTATTCAATTATGTTCAATCATATTCCTCTATTAATTAAATAATTTTAATTATTTAATTAATTCACCTTCTCATATCTATTCTATCCTGATCAAATAAAATTATTTAATTGTGTCGCTAATATACCCCTTTCTTCAATAACTAAATAAATCATTATTTATTTAATTATTTGTCTTTCATCTATAGTTAGATAATTATTATTATTATTTGACCTTTTATTATTCTATAATTAAATAATTTTTGAAATTATTTAATTATGTGTCATTCCTCTCTTTTGAATAAATAATTAAAATTAATTATCCATGACTAATTTTCATCCCCCCACTTAATTAAATTGATTAATTTAGTTAAGTGCTCCATCTTTCATTTTCTCCAAATAAATAATTTGAATAAATTATTTATTTTCCACTTGTCCCTTTCCTCCATTTTCGAATAAATAATTTAAAATAAATTATTTATGCACCTCTTTGGTCAAAGATGCCCCGTCATTAACCCCTGTCATAGCCTTCATTGTTGTCATAGTCATCAGGAATCATAGTCATCGGTGTCATACCTGTCATAATTCTTCCAAGAATGGCATATTCTTGGTGCATCAATTCTGGACCATTGATCTTGGCATCTTTCTGTAGGCTTGATCTTGACCATCCATTTCGTAACCTCCCTCTTATCTGTTCTCATCTGTCAATATTGGAATCTTTCTAGAAGATCGATTTGGACCGTCCATTTGAATGGTTGTCTATAAAAGCACCCTTCCTCTCCCATTTTCAACTTAACTGTAGATGCATAAAAATGTCATCTTAATCATTCTTATCCATTGCATAATCATATCTCCATAAAACCATTAAAATATTATAAGCATTTATAAGCATTTACTCATAACCATAATCCATTTACATAATCATTTAGTCATTTATCTATTATTTATCCAAATGCATATTGCATTAATTCATTTCATAAATATTTATCATTTCATTAATCATTAACATATCCATAAATCATTTCATATTCATCCATTTACATAAATCATTTCACTTTGACTATTTGCATGATTATTCATTTGCATTAATCATTAAAATGCATTCACATATTTCATTAAATAATTTAAAATTCATAAATCAAATTCCATGAAATTAGCTTAAAATTGCACATTAAATTCATAAATCAATTTCCATGGAATTAGCTCAAAATTGCACAATTTGAGCTTCCAAACATGAATCATGGCATAAATCACTCCACTCATTTCTCATTTCTCATTTTCACATTGTGCATTTATCTATAAAAACCTCCTCCTTCTCACTTTTTGGGGATACACATTTTTATTTTAAAAATTCAATTTCAATCTCTCTTCCACTCATCATAGCTTCTTGTTGCACTTGTGCTCATAAAAATATGAGAGCATCAAATGCATAAATCAAGAATCATGGTGAAATAGGAAAACAATGGAGCTGATTTTCCTTTGAATGCATTTATTTTAGTTTTGTATAGTTTAGTTTGCATTTTGCATTTGTATTCATTTGGAAAGGCTTTATTAATGATATGCTGAAATTTTGATTTGAATTTATAGATTAAATCATTTAGCTTCTTCAGTTTTCAGCATAAACAAAATGGTGAACCCGACGTGAATGCCTGGATGAATATTTTCACATTTTGCATGCACACTGATTTGCAGAAAAATTGAAAGACAAATCTAATATGATCTACATTTTGCAGAGCAACAATTTCTTCATGTCTACATCATATCGATTTCTTCACATCTGAATATGATATATATTTTGTAGGATCAACAACTCCAGATCTGATATGATATACATTGTCTCATTTTGTAGTTCAAAGGCAAAATATGATATCAATTTCTTTGCAGCAAGTTACATTGTGAAATAATTTCAAAATGCAATAAAAACTTTAAATCACCAAAAGCAAAAAAAACAAAAAAACAAAAATCATTGGCATAATTTAAAAATGTATCAGTTTTCAGCAATTTGTGAGCTTGTAGCACAAATCTTTGATTTGAATCTTTGAATAATGAATAACACCCCACAGCATTTTATCTGCAATTTAATTTTGAGTGTCAGTTTTTAGTTTTAACATTTAAATTAGATTTTTAGTTTTTAACATTTAAATTAGATTTTTAGTTTTCAACTTTTAAAATTAGATTTTAGTTTTTAGCTTTTAACTTTTAATTTAGAGTTAGTTTTTAATTTTTAAATTAGATTTAACTTTTGTTTTTAGCTTTTAACTTTTAATAGCTTTTTCTAAATTAGATTTTGCTTTTTTTAATTTTGATCTTCTTAAATTTAGTTTTATTTTAGAATGTAGATTTAATATAGATTTATTTCGGATTTAATTTATTCTAGTTTAGATTTTTTTTATTTTTATTTTTAATTTAGATTAATTTTTAGAATTAGATTAATTTTAAGGCTTAGATTAATTTAGATTAGTTTTAATTAACTTAGACTAATTTTTAATTTAGTTTAGAGTTTTAGTTTCTAATTTAATTTAGATTTTTAATTTTTAGATTTACTATTTAATTTAGATTCTTATCCTTTTAATTTCGATTTAATTCACTCTCTAATTTCTCATTTAGTTAGATTATTTTTAATTTAGTCCAAATTTTTAGTTACTCATTTAATTTAGTTTAATTTTTACTAATATAGTTTAGATTTTAGTTTTGGATTTCTTTTCTTTTAGTGTGGATTTTAAAGTTAGAATTAAATTAAATTTAGATTTAGATTTAGATTAAATTAATTTCGTTAGAATTTATGTTAGTTTCCATTTTGGTTAAGTTTTGGTTTTGTGACTAATTTTGTTAATCTGGTTTCTTTTGCTAGGTTCGTTGGGCAAAGAATTGAAAATTAAAACATACGCTTGTCAAAGAAAGGAGGCATGAAACAACTAATGATATTTTGATGCAGGACGTTCGTCGAAGACATGATTTTGAAACCAATTTTCTTTTAGATTAGAAAACACTTCAATTGGTGCATTAAAAATGAACAATTATCTTCTCTCACGTAGATCTAACTAGGGGGTGAATGAACAATGTTTGTTGTGCTTGAGATGGTAGGGAGTATGGTCTCACCTTGTGCAAAACTTGGTAATCAGAAACCAAACCCATCTATTTTATGTGTCACCCCGATTCAATAATCAAAGTATCCTCTCCCCTTGCGCACTTGTGCGATCCTGGGTGCAAGAGAAACGGTTATTGACTCTAGGACTTGGGCCTTCCTTGGTGGGAAAAAGTACTCACCCCAAGGTGACTCAAACTGGTAACTGAGCTCTTTGGCCGAGCTACCCCCGACCGGTATATAAATATGAATCCTAATGGAAAACTTAGGATTACGAGTGCGGATGTGTCATACGGACCAAGTAGTACTCCCCAAAACCATGTTGAGCGTAACCTCTTTAGGCTCGAGTGCCTCCTAAATGGAGATTAATCTTGCACCCCATGTATTGCCACTCGAACGGGGGTCCAGAATCAAACACCTTTGTGTAGTAGCCAACAACCTTCTATTTGCTAGTGCAGCACCGGTCGGTGTGAAGCCATCCACATCTTCACAGTTTTTAGTAGAGGCGATCAATCTGCCATGGGAGTTTCATGGGGGTTGGAAGCTTGGTTGGCCTGAGAAGTGAGTGCACTGTAAGGGGGAGCCTGTGCAGCCAAGCTTCTAGATTCACATGCTAAGAATATGCGGCTGGGGAAACCCACGTGGAATCTAGCAGATATTGTCCTTTCCAACCTTAGGATTTGTGCTTGTATTGCAAAAATTCACGATTGAAAACAAACTCAAAAACACTTTTTCTGCTATTTCTTGCGTGTGTGTTCAAAAAAAGACCTCAAAAAAACATCACATCTAGTAAATTGCAACACCTCAAAACATTTCCAAAACCATCAACCAAATATGTCTAACCGCTATCCTCCATATTCATCGACGACCTATGAATGAAACCAAAGGATTAAATATCTTGACCATCATTTGAAAGAGCTTGAAAAACAACATGAATCCCAACATTTGAATGAAGTAATGCAATCATCTCATAAGCCTTTATCCTCACCCAAAACTACATCATCCAAGTTCAATGTTCATAAATTTCTGCAAAGGCTAAATGAGAAACCTAAATCTATGTCCTCAAACACAAATAATCTTGAGCAATCCTACCATGTCATGCATCTATCTTCATCCCCCATAATTCAAAATAAACCTCATGAGTCTTTCACCAAAGTTAAAAAATATATCCAACCATCCTCTCTCATCATACCATCTCCATCCAATGAGTCATGTCAATCTATTAGTCTAAAGCATGCTAGCATATACTCCCCTACAAATCAAGATCAAAGTATTATTTCCATTCCATCCAATGATACCAAAAATCTCCAATGCTCTTCAATATTTGACCAAGATCCCATCTCTCAAGAACCTCATGATGATCCCCTTCCATCTCAAGAGAAAAATATCTTTCCAAATCCTCCTTCCACCTCATCTAATGAATCCATACCATCTCATGATTCCATCATATCCAATGATCAAGATATGCTTTCCACAAAATATCAGGATTCCCTTCCTCGTCAAGATCAAGATATACCTCCATTCAAGGATACCCTTTCATTCCATGATGATGTTCATCCTTCTCATGATCAAGACATGCCTTTCATACCACTTCATGATAATTCCATATCTAATAAAGAGCAAGCTAATCCATCTCCTACACCTTGTGATCCTTTTCCAAGTCAAGATCAAAGTACCCCATCATCCCCATGTCAAGATCCTATCACCCATCCTAATTCCCCTCATGATTACAATCCTCCACAAGATTCTATGACCCATATTCAAGCTATACATGAGCCCCTTACCTATCAAATGGGTTCCCTCACTTTTTTCCAAGGTGGTTTACTCCAAGATCTTTTTATTCCTTCAATATCACATCCACCTCATGATAGACTTGCATCTTGTTTCATAAATAATACATATCCCGTTGGAAAATGAATGTGTCAAAGTATGAACTACAAAGGAAAAGGATTAGGTATTCATGAACAAGGTATCCTAGAACCCCTTTATATCCAAGAAAATCCATATTATCATGGCCTTGGTTATACACCTCATGCTCAAGACATTGATACCCATCATAAGTCCACAATCCATCAAAATAAACCTAAGTATCATAGTCCATCAAACCTTCCATCTATCCTAGGTCCTTATCATAGTCCATCAAACCTTCCATCTATCCTTGGTCCTTATCATCCAAACCCTAGTTCCTCAACCCTTACTTCCATATTGGGGCCCTACATCCCTCCATCTCCTATTCATCAAGAACAACAAAGGCACACATCCTTGATGCCCTCTCAAAATTCTACCTACATTAACCCATTCATAAGACCTCCATATCATTCATCTCCATCCACCCATCCCATTGCTCTTGGAAGCAATTTGGATGCCAAATTTCAAAAGCGTCCATATCAAAATCCACATATATCAAAGGATCAACATGTCTCCTCGAAGAGCCATGCAAAAATAAAAGAAAATTTGATCCCAATTCAAAATAAAAATCCAAAAGGCCACAAAGGTCCATCAAGTCAAAAGAAAAAAATTCAAAGGCCACAAAGGCCCATAAATCAAAAAGGAAAATTTCAAAAGCCACAAAGGCCCATAAAGAAAAAAGAAGAATATCAAAGGCCACAAAGGCCCATGAATAAAAAATCAAAGTCAAAAGCTATGTGGATTCCTAAAAGTCTCATAAAGCAATAAAATCTAAATTGGCATCCAAATTTGCTAATCCAAAAGCTTCCTCCAATCGTCCATCTAAAAACCTATCACCGTCAAACTCCATTGCTTCTTCTCCCATTATTCCTCTTCTTTTTCACATGCTTCTTCTCCCCCTTTTTTATATATATATATTTTTTTCACATGCTTCTTCTCCCCTTTTCACATTAATGGCAAAGGAAAAATAATATTTTACATTTATTTCTCCTTTGACACTAAAAATAGAATACTCACAATCACAACACTTGATACTACCTGCTCCTCTGAGAGGTAGCCACCAAAACATCAGTCCAAAAGAAAGATAGATCCATAGATCCACCGGACTAATGCATCTCCATATGCATCTAGTTCAAGAAAGGAGGGGCAATAACCCCTAACTTCTCCCAAAGATACTCAAAAGTATCTTTAGGAAGAGCCTTCGTAAAAATATCAACAATCTGATCCTTCATCAAAACATACTCAAGCTTTATTTCATTCTCCATGACCTTCTCTCTCAAGAAATGATAGATATATGCTTTGTCCTCAATTACATCATAGGATTCTTTGAAATATTAATTGCACTTGTATTATCACAGAAAATAGAAATGGGATCATCATATAGCACTGTGATATCTTTCAATGTTTGTTTCATCCATAGAACTTGCATACAACAATATACTCAGCTTTAGCAGTAGACAAGGAGACTGAATCTTTCTTTTTACTCGACCATGCCACCAATTTGTATCCAAAAAAGAATGCATCACTTGTACTCTTTCTATCATCTACACATCTAGCCCAATTTGCATCTGTATAGGCACTAAGTGTAAAGTCAATATCTTTAGGATACCATAATCCATAATTTGGAGTGCCATTCAAATATCTGAAAATTCTTTTAACAGTAGCAACATGTGTTTCCTTAGGATCTTCTTGAAATATAGCCACAAGACAGATAATATGCATAATATCCGGTCTAATAGTAGTCAAATACAATAGTCCACCAATCATAGATCTATACTTGCTTTGATCAACCTTAGGTGAATTATCATCTTTACCCAATTTTCAACCATTCACCATAGGAGTACTTACTGGTTTGGAACCATCCATCCCAAACTTCTTCAACATTTCTCTCACATCTTAGACTGTGGAATGAAAATTCCTTTCTTTGTTTGATTAATCTGTAGCCCAAGAAAGAAATTCATCTCACCAAACATAGACATTTCAAATTCTTTCTGCATCTCTTCCACAAATATTTTACACATATTTTCATTTCCTCCAAAGATAATGTCATCAACATGTACACAACTACAATCAAGATTTTGTCAATTTCAATCATAAAGTACAGATTACTATCTGTTGTACCTTTGTTAAAACCTTACTTAATCAATTACATGTCTAACCTCACATACCAAGCTATAAGAGCTTGCTTCAAACCATATAAATCTTTATTCAATATACACACCATATATGGTTGATCTATCAACTGAAATCCTTCTAGTTGTTCCATATATACTTCTTCTTCTAGCTCACCATTCAAAAAATTTGACTTGACATCCATTTGATAGACCTTAAAGTCTTTATGAGCAAAAAATGCCAAGAACATCCTTATAGCTTCCATTCTTGCTACCAAAGCAAAAGTTTCCTGAAAATCTATTCCTTCAACTTGTGAGTAACCTTTATGTACATAAGACTTGCTTTGTTTCTAACCACTTCTCCATTCTCATTCATCTTATTTTTGAATACCCACTTTGATCCAATGGTATTTTTATCTGCCGGTCTTGGGAGCAATTCCCAAGTCTAATTATTCTCAATTTGTATAAGTTCTTTCATTGCTTCCTTCCAATGTTCATCTTTATAAGCTTCACTTACTATCTTCGGCTCAATCTCAAAAAGTAAACATAGATTCACTTCAGCAGTAGCTCTGCTTCTAGTCAATACAACTTTTTTCTTGTCTCCAATAATCTAACTTTCTGAATGATTCTTCTGTATATATTTAGGTGTCCTAGGGTACATCACCAGAGCATCTTCTCTTTCATTTGTTCAACCTACTTCCCTTGCTCATCTTTTTCTTTTTCTTCCATAATTTCTTCTATTCTTACAAAATCATGTTCATCAAATACATATCCATCAATCTCAATAGAATTCTTCATTGTCTCATCAACCTTGACATTTGAACTCTCTACAATCTTTCTCAGTATTTTATTGAAACATCTATATGCCTTGCTATTAGTAGAATATCCAAGAAAAATGCCTTCATCACTTCTTGCATCAAATTTTCCCAAAGTTTCTTCATCCCTTCTGATATAACACTTGCTTCTTAATACCTTGAAATATCTAACAGTAGGAATTCTTCCATGCCATAACTCATAGGGATTATTTGTACTATTTTGTCTTGCTTGGACTCGATTGAATACATAAACAATAATATGAATAGCTTCTTTCCAGTAGACTTTCAATAACCTAGCCGCAATAATCATAGATCTAGCAGACTCTTGATCTAGCAAATAACTGTCTCTTTATTCCATGCACTTCACAAAATATATTAAACTCATGGGAGGTGAATTCTCCACCTCTATCAAACCTTAAGTATTTTATCTTCAAATTCACTTCATTTTCAACCATAGCTTTAAATTCCTTAAATCTATCTAAAGCATCTGATTTCTCTCTAAGAAATGTAATCCATTTATATCTAGAATAATCATCAATTAAAATCATAAAGTACCTTTCACCAAGTAGACTTCTCACTCTTGTAGGACCACAAAGATCTGTATGAACTAAATCCAGTAGTCCAATAGTAGATTGTTCCTTTGATCTGTAATGATTTCTTGCTTGCTTTCCAAACTGACAATTCCTGCAAATAGCATTGACAAGCTTTGTAATTCTCGGTAAATCTCTCACGGCCTGAATAGCACCGATCCTTGCCAAGTTATCAAAATTCATGTGACACATTCTTTGATGCCATAACCAACTGTCATTAATTTGAGTCATAAAGCATCGTCCATCAACACCCTTAATTCAATAGATATTTCCTTCAAATTTCTTTCCTATAGAAATCAATGTTTCAGATCCTTTCTGGATCTCACATTTCTCATCCTTAAACACAAGATAATATCCTTTTCTACACATTTGTCCAATGCTCAACAAATTATTCCTTAAACCCTTAACATAGTAGACATCATCAGTATGATGCTTGCCATCAAAACTTACTGAACCTATCCCACAGATTTTAGCACCAGTATCATCTCCAAACATAACTAAGCCTCCATCATATTTTTCAAGCTTAAAAAAATTTCTTTTATCACCAATCATGTGATATGCAAAACCACTATCAACTACCCAATAGTTTTTCTCTTATTTAGCATGTAGGGTAGATAACTGTACCTTCATTTTTCTCCTTCTCTGGAGGGCTTTCTTTTACCTATTTTTCAGAATTATTAGAAGTAGGTTCATCCTTGATCGCCAGAACAAGCATTCATTGTCATCAGGATCTTCATATTCTAAATCCTCATCAAATATACTAGCATTCTCATTCACATAGTAAGCTTTGTTAATCTTCTTTCCTTTATTTTCTTTCTCATATCTTTGTTTATTCCTTTTAGCTCTTTCTGGACACTTTGCAACATAATAACCTATTTCTCCACAACTAAAGCATTTAAAGGGAAATTTACTTCATACTTACCGAAGCCTTTCCTCATCCTTCTTACAAAGTTAGCTTTTATTTCATCAAATTCTCTTCATCCAGATCTTTAGCTTTTGTACTTTAAAAGAAGTCTTTGATTTGCATCCATTTCTTAGAATTGGCTTTCTCATGTGATAAGATGTCAAAAATCCTAACAACAAATCCTTAGTGCAGGTCTCATAATCTATAGTCTACTCAATAGCACTCACCTTCTCACAGTAAGCATTAGGAAGAGTTCTGAGGATCTTCTTTACAATCTTGGTTTCATCTACAGTTGCACCAAGTCCTCACATTCTGACCACTATCTCATCCAATCTCTGTATGTAAGCTTTAACATTCTCATCTTCAGACATATGTAGAAGATCAAACTGTGTCTCTAAATTTTGTAATCCGCTTCTTTAACTATTTCATCACCATCATGCACTCTTTCCAAAGCATCCTATACTTCCTTAGTCATCTTCAAATTTTGAACCTTAATCAACTCGAAATGTACCAAAGTATTCTTCAAGATGTACTTCACCTTATTGTTCACTTCATGTGCTTTGATCTCTTTAGACATACTCAGACCATTAATAGGATGAGTGTAAGGATTCTTGTAAGCTTTCTCCATATCATATCCGCAATACTCCAGATATTCTTCCATCGATACTTTCTAGGTACCATAATTAGTTCCATTGAACCTCAGATAATCATAAACCATTTTTCTAGCCATCCTGGACCTTCCTCAAGCAGTTAAGCTCTTCACCAAGGAATCAAGCTCTGATACCAATTGTTAAATATGACAACTAAGAGGGGGGTTGAATCAGTTGTCACAGAATTAAACCTTTAATTCAATCACTGAAACTAACTCTTAATACTGCTTAAATGATTAATCATCAAATGCCAATGCAAAAACTTAAATCCAACACATAAACACAATAACACCAGATTTATGTGGAAAACCCAATAAGGGAAAAACCATGGTGAGGATTAACTCACACTATAGAGAATATCAAAATTGATTACAAAAGACTCACTACCTGAAATAAGGCTCACTGCCAATACAAGGACTCTCTATTCAGAACAAGGACTCACTATCCAACAAGACTAACAACCTAGAGGGCCCACTACCACAAAGATACAAAGAAGACAAAAAAAAATATTATAGAGAGAATACAATCCCAATGTAACAAAAGATTCCACCATAATCACTTCACACACATGAATGAATGATAGAGTTCACCTTTTTCTCATTGCATCTGAAAACTCAGCATTAAGCTTTGCACTGATCTGCCACACTCACATCACACATACTCACACTCACTAAATAGAATCAATGTCACATCAAACTACACTTTCTCTTTTCTCTTAGTATTCTTCTTCTTCACTCTTGTATATTTCTTGACTTTGAAACATATCCAAAGTTGGCCATCCAAATCCAAATTCAAATTAGGTCGGCGCCAAAACATCCTAGGGTGGAATCAAAATGAGGGTGACCCAAACACACGCTTCAAGGGAACCAAAAATATCCAACACACTTCATCATCCTCAAAAGTAGTATTTCACACAAGGTCAGCCAAACTAGTGTAAAACACATAGAACCATTAAGCTTGAATCTTTCAAATGCTGAAACTATCTTCAGTAGAACTAGGGAAACTCAACTCTAGAACCGTAAGTCATAAGAATTCATCAAAGAGAAATCCAAACCAATAACATTTCTCCTGGACCTCAACCAGAAACATAGAAAACCATAGTTCACAACTGGTGAATACAACTTGCACTGCACAACAAATCAACAAGAAAAAATTTGGATATAACATCTTCTAATAACCATGAACAAAATGTCTAAACCACACAATCATAGGAGCAAATCCAGACCAAAACCCGGAGCAACCACTGAACATCTGCAACATATCTTCATTATAATTTTCTCAATATCCTCGACATATACAACCAATAACAACTAGTTGATAATCATTTGACCAGTTGACATCAATGACAACACCTTCAATCTTTACATTCTTGCAACACAAACATGTTATCCTATTATGAGATAGTCCTTGGAATTAAAATCCCTTTTCCTAGACGCCTATCCTTCACATATCCATTTCCATCGCACTGTTAATTCATCCACTAATAGTGTCCCTTACATTGCTAGACATTGGGGGTAGGTGATTACAACCTGCTTTAGAACAAATCTATTGGTTGTTGATTTGTTTGGTTAGTGAGTTTTTTTATTTCTTGATTTATCTTATTGTCCCATTTGTATGCTACTCAAGTATATCTCCCTAAGATTAGAGGAGCAAGAATGAGGCAAGGTCATTGTTTTTGTATGTCATGTTTGTGGAATGTTCTTGTTACATTAATGGAGCATGTATGTTCCTTATGTGTGTTGGAATGGATTCTAGCATTGACAAACTTCCTTTTCATATAAGGTTGTTTAATACCTTTTTGCACTAGGGATATCATACTATAAGATCAGTTCCCTCACATATTCTAACAAGGTTCTATTATGTCTAGTACGAATGAGGGTAATCCTTCTTATTTGTAGTTTCAGTGTCCATGCAAAGGATGCCAAATTCACCAAGGTTTGTCTCATCTTGGTGTACATATATCCATTTTCCATATTAAGCTCTATGATGATTAAAAAACACAAAATAGAAAGCACACTATCTATCTATCCACATCATTTTATTTTCATTTATCTATCTCATTTATATCTATTTCATCTCATTCATTATCCATCCAATTATGTGATATCAATCAACAATAACCATCTCATCACTATCTTCCACCATATTAGCCCACAATCTTATTACCTCCTCTCACCCCACCTTCCTCATCTTCCATATATTTCTTATCCTACTCTTTCCATTTTCTTCACCTCTATCACATTTATCCAACCCTTTTCGAGAGTTTGACCTAATAATTATATTTTTATGCCAACCTCTCAAGGGGGCATCCTCCCTTTATTTCTTCATTTCTTCATTCAATTAGGGTATGTCATCACAAATTATTTCATACTTTCTTTGAAACAATACTATGAAAATGCATTGTCTCAAAGAGGGGCAAAATGTAGACACCTAAATTTGACTTAAATATTTCCATCAAAACATCATCGTTTTCCATTGTTAGGTATCATCAATCTATCTTTGACATTAATTAAATAATTTCATTATTTAATTAAATTATTTATTTCATTACTTTTCCTCTATATTGATTAAATCATTGACGTTATTTAAATTATCTACTAATTATTACCCTTTCCTAAGTTTAATTAAATAATTCATTATTATTTAATTAGTTCATTTCCCATTTCCCACTTCTCAAATTAAATAATTGTTTTTAATTATTTAAATTATTTAATTATTCATCTCAACATTATCCTCTTCTAAAATAAATAAAACTGATCATTTTACTTATTTCCCCTTTTGCACATGTAATAATAATTTATTTATTATTACTTACCCATGCATTTCCACCTCACTAGCTGACTAAGACATTCTTAGTCCACTCATCAATTAACCTCAATTCACTCCTTAATCAATTCTAGTCCACTCTTCAATCAATTCTCTTAATTGATCGCTAGTTACACTTATCTCTCCAATCAATCCTCTTAACTGATCCATGCACTTAGTTCACTCAAATCATGTAGTCAATTAACTATCCATCAATTCCTCTCATCAATTCTGAGTCGTTGATCTACTCAATCCCTCATTATATCTCAATCGTTGATTAATATCAAGAAATCTATAAAGCAAACCTATCATTCATCAATGATCTCTCTCTCTAACCTCCCATATTGTTGTAGAGACTCTATACTTGATTCATTAAGTTCTTTATTGCTATTGTGCTACCCAAAATCTGAGAGAAAATACTACACCTTCTCTCCAAGGTGCAAGATAGGAGGACAATGAAGCTATGCTAAGACAAATTGTATGCTAATATTTTGTGTGTAAGTTTGTTGTATTTGATTTGATTCAATATGTCTTATTTTCTTTATTGGTGTGATTTGTTTCAAATTTTGATTGTGAATAATTTTTCTTGTTTGTTGTTTATCATTCAAATTTGCAATCAAATTTCCAAGTTATGCAGTAGCTATTCTCAATAATTATAGATAAAAGTTAGTTTCACAAAAATACCCTACTCTAAGATCATCATAATCAAAATAACATGTCATATTATTTTTTAAATATTTTTTTAGCATGAAACCATTCATTAAAACATCTTACAATTAACACATTACTTTTATCCAAATATTCATAAATAGTCTTGTTTTTAAGGTAGGTATGTCTATCAAAATATTCTCTCAAACAAGAAACATAAGAAATAACATAGAAAAATATGAAACTCATTATATGTCACTAACTTAGTACAAGTTTCACATGATTATTGCTATGTAGTGGTATTTAAATGATATTCATTTGGACATTAATGGACATCTTAGAAATCATCCTAGAATAACGTCATCTCCTAGAGCATTCAATGAATATTTACTAGAGGATCACTTCAATTGGTGCACTAAAAGGAATAATATTTACTTCAAAAAAATGATTGAAGACATTTGTATACTTGCTTATTTTCTACCAATATTTAGCATGACCAAGAAGCTAGTCTCTCCAAAAGTTGACTTAGGAGAACTTGCCCCTAGTGATCCAACAACTTCCTTAATATATTTTTAAATACTACTAGTCCTTGATGATTATAAAGAAGTAGATAATCTATAGATATGGAGAGCATAAATAAGAAATTAGTAGAATCAAATTTGTGGTCCATATGATAGATCCATATTTGGAAAAGCAGTCCAAATCAATAGATTTGACCTATAAAAAAATCATAATCTTGTACATAATCTAAACCATGAGACATATCCAAACTATCTATTTTTCTAATAAAATAATAAATTTCAATAACACATAAAAAATTCATTACACCCCCTAGCTTAGTAGGTTTCTTGTCCTCGAGAAACTAAGGTCTCTCATTATACATAAGATTTATAACCCTAAAATCATATGGTTTAGTTGCTCCCTCACATTGTTTCACATAGAACCCTTTTTTTCCCTAGAACTACTCCCACCTAGCATCTTCTTCCTATGCAAAAAAAATCCTATTTTTGTGCCAATGTGAAATAGGAAACCATAGTAGTGGTGGTTGGAATGTAAGTGGAAGCCAAGTAATGGAATTTTATTGAGCCCAGTTGATGAACCTACATCCCCTACTAATTTTTGTGTGGTGTTTGTGTACTGAATGATGCTCTTTCTTATGCAATTCCTATGTTAGCTCATGCCATCTAACCTTGCTAAATTCAAAGGATTTATATCCAATATTTTTTATAAATTTTATGAGCATAGCATGATCAACCTATTGGTCTTATTGGAGTTTCCATACTATTGAGAATGTTTATGTCAAGTGTATCTAGTCTTCCACTACTTGATTAGGGTCCTTAGCTTCTCCTCTAATCCACAAAGAATAAATTTGTCTTTCTCCATGTACCTTTGCATTTGGATTCCTCCATTTTTCTCATTTCTAATGAAGGAGGCTAATTCTATAAGTTGAATACCACCTATGTATGGAATTGGGTTCCACTCTAAATTATATTGAATAGCTAGATCATGAAGATAAATTTTAGTAGTGGATGTTTGGTTTACCCCAAAGAAAGATCTAGGTGTGTCCATTGTTCATGAAACATCACAATAAGAATGCATAAAATATAAATTAAGGAGTTATCTTTAAGGAGCATGGTGTGAGCCTTGGTAGGAGGGAAATATTACATATAATTTTTGTTGTCAATCCTACCATTTGTTCAATTTTCTTTTTTATTCTATTAATTTTAGCATCCTTTTCTTTCATTCATTTAAAAAAAAATGTTCCATTACATTTTCTCATTTTCTTGGGTTTTTTTGCATAAACTAGATTTCTCCATTCCTTTTCCATAGTAATAATTCAAGGGATGCTCCATCTATTTGCATAGACATTTGTTGAAATTCTTTAGAAGACAAAGCAAAATCTATGAAATTTGAATTAAAAAAAAAACTAAAGAAAAAGGAATATTTTGTTCCATAGGATGGGTGGTTGTGCATGCCTACTATTCACACCTTCATTGTTTCTTGTCAATCTCTTATGTATCTAATTGAGCTAATTTATCCATCTCACTTTCTCGTTGCTCATGTGCTCTAAGCTATATTTCCAATTTTTAATCTTTTAAAGAAATTTGTAGCTCATCACTTGCCTTTGTCTCTATAGGAATTAATTCATATTCTTCAAGATTCTAATTATAAAAATCAGAGAAGAGCACAGATTCTTTTCTTGAGTCAAATCCAAGGCTGATGAAAGTGTTAGAATTCTTTCCTTCCTCTTGAGAAAACATCTTTGAATTATCTCTATTAACAAATAGTTCCTTCCACTTAGAAGTTGTTGTTGTTTGAATTATCCACTTTAGTGTCCACTCCCCTAGCATTTATGTAGGCTCATTTTAGCCCTTGCATCATCCTTTTTCCCTTCTTAGGATGCTCAGGACCCCTTTTTAGCAACTACCCTCACACGTCAACTTTGCATCAAACCTTAAGCTTTTCCTGTTCTCGTCGTTTTGTAGTGTGATGTGTTTGGAAACTAGGCACTGTGCGAATGTCTGCACACCGCACTAGCATCCCACAACGTTTCGACATTCAAATGATCATTTCCAAGTGCCTTGCCACTTGTCAACTACCTTTGTCCATGGTAACAGCCCGAGACGCATTGTAACAGCTTGAGAAGCTTATTTTCCCTCCTATTCTCTCTTTAAAAGTTATCTTTTCAATCCATTTGACCTTCTTCTTGATCTCTCCCTCTTGTGCATACTCTCTTTTCTCTTGCTCTCTTGCTTGCACATTTCTCTACAACTTTCAATAGCACTTCCAATCTCTCTTAGCAACGCTCTCATGTTCTTACAATGCTCTACATTGCTCTCTTGGATCTCACAGCTATTGCTCTCTCTCTCTTGGCCTTCCTTAAGCTTCACAGGTGGTATCTTGCTTATCTTGTATCTTTGAGCATCTTGGGATTTCTCACATCCCCTATTTATTGCATCTCTACTTTGTGATATGGGTTCTCCTCCTTGAGTGGGGATTACTTTTATCACTCTTGTGTTCTTATTATTTCCCTCTATCTATCTAGTTGTCCATGGAGGTGGGAACACCAAAATGGGGGTTTGACTGTGGAAAGCCCCTAAATAGCCCCAACATTTTTCCCTCGGTCTTATGTGTGTAGGTGTTGAAGATATCAACTTGTTGGAGGCTTCATTACTTGGGTTGTTGTGAGAATTTTCTATCCCTTACCCTCTTAGCTTTATCATTTATATTTCACTTAGTTTACTTTATCTTAGTTCTCTTACTTTCTGCATCTCCCAAATTCTTAAGAGTTCTTAGCAATCTGATTGTTAGTAGTCACTTTGTTGTTTTCTATGATAAAATCAATTTCTGGTCCATATGAGGCACCAACGTGCCTTTGGGACTCCAGTGTGCTGCGCTATTCTCTTTTTTTTGCGTTGTCATCGTTTGGTAGAGAATTCATCAGTTTGTCCAGAAGACCCTTGTGACTTACTCATTATGATTCTATAACTCCTGTCACCCTGAGGACTCTCTTGAGAATAAAGAGACTCATGAACAACAAATCCCCCTTCTCTACAATCGTATTTGTTTCAAGGAGGACCACATGGTAAGTTGAGCTCATTGTTAATCTTTTCTTTTTTGGCCATGACCTCTTTTTTGTAAAGTTTCTAAATTTAATCTTGTTGCTATAACTAAGTGATTATAATGTAGGACCTTTTGTCTTGACATATAATCAATAAATATAATACCATTTATATCTATCTTTATTTGTTGATAATATGTGCCTCCAACAACGGTTGATGCAATGGGATACTCTTCATCACCATCTATCATTCGTTGTGACAATTTGTATTTTGGTTGCATACATCTTAGTAGATAGTAATCTACACCTTTTGATTGTTAGGATCTGCAACCACAACCTAATTTGAGTGATTATAAATATTTTGAATGATTTTTAACAAATCATTCAAAATATTTATAATCACTCAAATTAGGTAGAATATAAATCAATTCTAAGTTCAAATTTAATTTACATTTACATTTAAAATTTACCTAAAACAACTAAATCAGATACACATTCATAATTAGCTAAATATAGAGGATCGTAGACATCTACAATATCATTATCTTCAAAATAAGGCATTGATACTAATTGTGTCTTTTTCATTGTGAAAAATATTCATTTTTAATATTCTCACATTGTAGAATATTTGCATTGTTTTCAATGCAATCAACACAAAAACATGATTTCTCTCTCACTTGAATAGCAAGAGGCTTGCTATGTCCTATAGTCACGGCTTGATGCAAACTTCTAATACCATTAATTGTTTGAAAATTATAAGTATTTGATTGATCAATATTTGTAAATATGAAAAGTTTTATTTAGATTTTAAACATCCAATTAAGAAGTGTATTCAAATTTAATTCATGTACTTGAATTTAAATATTTTTCAAAATAACCAATTCAATGTACCTTTAACTTCCCAAAAATAGCATTTTTTGTATATTGAGTCATGAGCACCAAAATGAATTTTCCATCATTCAACAATTTTATTTGCATTTCATATGGTGTTACCTGCAATTTCATGTTGGAAAAATGTTGAGTTAAGAGGAACTTAAGAATTTAAAAAATAATGGAACTATTGAGAAATGCTATATGAATAAATCATCACAAGGTAAGAAGTACATAATAAAAAAATTTCAATAAATCTAAATGTGTATTACGTATGTTGTTACATTCAAGTTCATGTTGGCGAAGTGCATGCTTCACACATGCTCTTGCTCCATTGTGATCTCCTTTCCCATGTCCAATCTCATAAAAATTACATAAAAACTTTATGTTATGTTTACCATGTTGTTGGCTTAACCAATTAAAATATTTTGCAGACTTAAATTATCCTATGAAGTTATAAGAAATTTCATTCAAACCAAATTAGTTAAAAAACTATATGTACATATAAGTAACTGAGCAATTCAAGTCTTGAAGTTATAAATTTTAAAAAAATTAAATCAACACTTATCAACACATCCATCAAACCATATTCAATTTTGTAAAGAATTCATGTCACATCATCTCAAGTCTCAAAAAATATCCTAAAACAATGGGTTGCATTGCTTCTATCATGACCCGTATCATCACTAATATAAAATTGAACCTCCTTGATGATAATTCGTTCATCTTTCTACTTTCTACACCATCCACATGTAACTTGGAATGCCTATAGAAAACTTGTACAAAGATTGCAACTTGCTTTGAATAATAATATTGACTTTAAATCTTAGTTTGAGGACTAAATGTATAGTTCTTAGAGAAATCTATAAGAGAGAGAATACAACCTGGTGGAAAGCGATTCTTTGAGTCATGAAATTTCTTAGCTTGTCATCTTGCACCATGAAAATGTTGGATATGTGGATATATTATATTACAAAAAAAATTCATAAACTCATCGTAAGACAAGTCACTTTCTTTCAGAACATTTTTTTGGCCTCAACTCCTAACTTCGTTGAGTATTTTTAATATTCAAATCTCTTCCAAATAACTTGCATTGAATGATTAGTATTCTCAAATTGTAAAAGATTCTTCAAATTTTTACAATCATTACATATATTTTTTATACATTGTACATTGAATTCATCTAAATATTTTGATTTATCACATACAATAGACTTCAAAAATCATGTTGTACTTCCAAGGATGGCTACATTTGGCTTAATTATTGCCATAACTTTTTTGTATGACTATAGGTATAGATGAAATTCAACATGATTTCAAAAGCAACAAGTTTCACATACTTTATTTATACATACAAAACATGGTCATAATCTCTCAAACATCTTTTGACAATTCTTCACCTACAAAAATTTTTGCTTGAATGCTTCAAAAAGTTCACTTTGGGTTGTATCTATAAAAAAATTGGATGAGAAATTTATGTACCATCTTCATCTATTATTTGTATAGTGTCTCTTCTATTGGAAGAAACATGAAAGTGGTTGGTCCAATATTCAATTAATTATTTCTTTACATCTTCTGAAATTCTCTCTTTTTAGGGAACCCTACAAATATTTATCCAATTATTTTCAATGTTTTTGTCTAATCTATTTCTCTTTGTAATATATCTTTGAACAGTTATCCTAGATACATTTAGTAATTGGAAAATTTCTTGAACGTGTCTTCTATGTGATAATTTTTTACTAAAAATTGCATTCATCAATGTTCTATGTGCAACACTTAAATCAATAACTCAAATCTTGCTTTCAATACATTTCAACGCTTCTTGTAGATTTTCACCAATTGTTTGTTTTAATAAATTTGATGGTTTTTTCTTATTATCAATCCTTAACTCCAAAATAGGGGTCATTTATTTTTTCCTAAATAACTTCTCATAATTTTGCTCTTCCAATTAGAGATTTTTCTTCAAAAAATTCATCCCAAATTCTTTTAGAGTGTAATTTTATTGTGCTTTCAAATAACATATCTTCAAGTGAAATACCTTGAAAATAGAATCTTCATCTATCTCCATCAAATTGTCCATACCATACAAGAAATTTAAATCACTATTATTAATTTGTTCTTGTACCTCTACATTTACCTAGGCGTCAATAATTTCAATTGTTTTTTCTTGATCCATTTTTTTGGTCTCTCTTTTTCAGTCATACAACCTTGATCTAGTCTTTTTATTCCCCATCGCAAATTTCTCAAGTTTTGATTCACCTGAATACACATGTACACATACAAATACTTCTCAAGTTAAGTCAAAGAGAAATATATGATTTTTTTAGATCTTTTTAGCTTGATATAAATGAGAACTACTAAAAAAAATTAACCTTTTCTATTTTTATTTAGAGATATCTATGAAAAATCATGCTTTAGAAAAAACAAAGAGAAAATGAGAGGAAAAGAGAGAGAGAGGGGGGGGAGGTAGGTAGCACTATGGTCATGCCCCCAAGGTAGAACCTAAGAGAGAGAGAAGAGAGAGAGAGAGAGAGAGAGAGAGAGATGTATCTAAGGAGAGAGAGAGGGTAGGTATCTAAGGAGAGGGAGAGAGGTTAGCTCACTATGGTAGGAGAGAGGGAGAGATGAGAGAGATGCCTATATAAGGAGAGAGAGAGAGAGAGGGGTTAGCTCACTATGATAGAAGGACAGAGGGAGAGATGGGAGAGAGACCCATATATAAGGAGAGAGAGAGAGAGAGAGAGTTCTATAGCTTAAATGGAAGGCCTCTTATTATGAATTTATGGCATTGAATGGTTTATATTGTTAGCTTCCTTTAAAGAGAAACCAACTTATAACTAATTTCATAATGTAATATAAGACTAATAAAAAAAAATTTAAATGCTATTTTATGACACGAAATAGTAACTTTCACTTCCACCTTATCAAATGTTTAATTTACTTAATTAAAACATATTTTATTAAGCAAACTATTGAGTTGAGAATGAGAAATATTAAAATAATTGTTTAGATATAGAGACAAAATTAGAAAAAATAATTACAATATAGAAATTAGGGGAGGACATGGAACCGATGAATTGCATCCAACACCTCACCATCTTGGATGCTAATTTGCACTCACATTGTCATTGAAATTTTCTATGTTGGTCTCCTTTGGTGCACGTTGTCATCTTAAGATTGTCTAAGATGAAAGTTATTCTCTAGAAATTACTTTGTCTACACACTAAGAGATAAAATCATACAACAAAGTATGCTAAAAACTAATAGGAAGGCACATGTAAATTCCAAAAACTATTTACTAATCTCTAACTATTTAAATGAAACCTATTTTAGCCTAAATTTTCTTTTATTTGTTGTCAATAAAGTGAGGAATAATGGATTTTACTACTTGTGCATTTATCCCTTGTATATCTAGGTTTAAAGGAAATAAAATTTAACCAATCTATGTGTGAGAGGGAGAGAGAGAGATGAGATAGGGTGAGAGGGAGAGAGAGGTGGGTAGGACTTAAATAGGAAGGTACATGTAAATTCCAAAAACTAAATCTAAGCTCTAACTATTTAAATGAAACCTAGTTTAGCCTAAATTTTCTTCTATGAGTTGTCAATAGATTGAGGAATAAAAAAATTTAGTACATGTGCACTTAGCCCTTGTATATCTAGGTTTAAAGTAAATAAAATTTAACCAATCTATGTGAGAGAGAGAGAGAGAGGGGAGAGGGAGGGAGAGAGAGGGGGGAGGCGAGTGTAGTACACCTCCCAAAAGTGAAAAAAACTATACTAGCAGTTGCACCAGAGGAGGTGCAATGGTTACGCCAATTATATTTTGTATAGTTTATGTTTGAGTTGAAGTATAAATTTTTTAAGTATATTAGATGTTACAATTAGGGTGTAATATAGATTTGTGTTTCAATTGACCATTCAAATAATTTTATGGTAGATGTTGTTTATTATCCTTTGTGGAATACACTTGGTTTCCTATCTATTATGATTTGAATTGATGAATCATGATAATAATTGATATGAAATTCATTTTAGAGAAAAATAATTTGTATATTTCATCTCCACACATGTCTTACAAACTATCTTACATATGGCATTTGTGCATCCTTAGCATATTAAATTCAAAACCCAAAAGACATAACTTTAATAATCTTTTTAATTTAATAGGGAATATCTTAGACTTCATTTGTTCCATGTGCACGTGACTTGAGACAAGTAAATCAAAATATAAATTGAATTTTCATGGAGGCATTAAATCATTATACTTATTTTCTATCCTCTCTCATACTAGATCATTGCAATCATAACAATATTCATGAAGCATTTATCAAAAGTAGACTTTGATTGATGCACATAAAATAACATTTACTTCTTCATCATCATCTAGGCCATCTACATGGTTGCTTGTAGTGTAATAATATTTTGGATGATTGTAAAGTCAATCTTTTCTAGGTGTTGACCTAAGAAGAATCTAAAGAACAAAATCACATGTTATATAATCAAATCCACAACTCATAGCTGGCAAGGTAAACCTTATTGCTTTATGAACAATCATTTAAGCTCCAATGCTCTCCATTTCATTCCATTTTTTAACATGAATTGTTCACAACAGCATCACAAAGTCCTGGAATGCCTTTAAAACTGTAGCCCATAATATAGCATGCAACCAAAAAATGTCAAATCCAAGTTAGGTGGATACTAATGGATAGGTTTTTTCATACTTTATGAGAAGTAATGAAATGAATTTTTTTTTTTTAAATACCATCATATCTTAATCTTGAGAATGATCCTCTTGTTGGAACAAGGCCACTGAGGTGGTTGTTAAAATATATCTAAAATTTGAAGCCGTAAAAAACAAGAAACATAATAGTAAGCTACAAACAAAACATAATATATATCATATATCTACAGAAAGTGAAGATTTGAGTGTAGTTTGTGGATCTCAATCATTTAGAAAAAGGAAAGTCCTCTATTTTTGACTTACTTCTATATAGAAACAAGCTTAATCATAAGCCTATACAACCCAAATATCTATTGCACTTGCAAACTACAAACTTAACTAATTACTAATAGTAACAAGCAAAATAAATGCAATGAATTGTTACAATGGAAGAGGAAATAAGCTTAATGAAAAATAAAATTTTCTAAAAGAAATAGTTAAAGTGACTGACTTGTTTTTGAGAGAATGACGTTTAATTGTTAACAACCCTTTTCCCTTTTGCAACTCTTCAACACTAAAATGATGTGTTGCAAATGTAAAAACAAATTGCCATCAAATTGACAAAAATAAAATCAAATGGAAATAGAATGTTTCCATCCACTTGTCAAATCAATGTTTATTTGGATTTTATGTGTCAAGTGAGATTTTGGAGGCTTCTACCTGATATTTTGGAGATTTTTACCATTAAATGGCAGCTAGCTTGCCATTAATTGGCAGTTGAAACTTGTTTTCCAATGAATTTAAAGAATTAAAGCTTCTGCAATTCATAACGTTAGAAAGAGGTTTCCACATAAATTAAGATACAAACTTCAAAACGTCATTTTTAGAACTAAAAATTTTTGAACTTTGAGATTCAAGCTTTCACAATCCATTGGCTAAAGTGAAGACGAATTTATATAAGTTGTTTTTAACTAATGTTTGGTCCTATCTTAAAATTGTTCTTGTAAATAGAGTGTATAGTAATTTATTGTTATTTTCTAGATAGATGTATTCAAGATATTTGTACTACTCTACCAGCTAATGCATCAATTTATACAGGAAACATAGTAATGAAATAACAAGACTACAATAATCTCAGACATGCAACTGACATTCCAAAAGGCAGATCCTTAGAAAATGAAGCACATAAATACATAAAATAAATTAAGTGAATCATGTACTTCTTTTACCATCTTCATGGCATCAATGTGGTGTAGGCATGAATTAGAGAGTCCAAGTCCTGTTATCACTACGGCTTTCCGATTTTTATTGGTCCACTTCACTGCTGCATTAGGATCTAGTGGCTTTGGTGTGGTTCCCTTCATGAAATCCCATACATATTTTTCAATCAAGATCAATTGAAGTTTAACTATGTACTCACATATTTTCGTTAAGGTGATGAAAACCATCAAAGTGCTCTTGTATAACAATACACTGCTAAGATTTGAACCTTTAACCTTTGTTGTAAGAGAAAGACACCACGGATCCAATAGATATGAAGATAGGTGCATGTAAATTAAACACCCATGCCACCTCAAAAAGGTCATCTGCTCAAAAAGATTATATGCATGAAGATGCATCTCGATTCAAGCAATAGGCATAAATCATAATATGAAATCAATGCAGACCCAAATACCATGGAAAAATAATTCAATTCTTGTGAATATTATTGGTGCAACGAGCTATTTTTGTCATTGGAGGAGCTTCAAACCCTCAATCCCAAACTCTTTCATTATTGTGGCAGTGGAAACAGATTTTTCAGAGATTTATTTGGCCCAAATGGGTATTGAGATCAGATCTCAAACTTAAAAACAACTGACCACTATTCTGCAAATATCTTTTTCAAATTCTGGTTACAAACTTTCTCTCCAAGCTGCAACTTTTCCTCAAGAATGGCATGCAATCACCAAAACGGGATGAATAAAACCAACTCAAAATACAAAACAAAGGATGCTGAAAACAAAAATCTTGAAATTGAAGCCCCATGTTGGAAATTATAATAGTTCCCCTTCCCATCCCTCATGATGACTCAAAAACGCAAAAATGAAATATGTATTAATGAACTAAAGTTTAAAAATCATTCAAAGCTTTAACCGTTAAAAAATAAAAGCGTCAAGCACAGTTTTAAAATTAAAGATTTGGACTAAAATAGAAAACACTAAAAATATTATTTGTGCTTGGTAGTTTCTTTGAGTTTTTTACAGTTAATTTTGTTAACAATGTTCCCCAGGGTCATCAACATTTCTCTATGATTTTGAGGGAACTCCAAGGCTACCCCTTCTTATGTGACTACATTTACTCTTCTGTCAAAAAGAGGTAAGTGTAGAACATAAAAGGTAATCTAAAAACTTGGAAAACTACTACTCTTATAGACTCGAAAAAAAAATCTTCTAAATCAAAAGCTAAAAAAAA
The DNA here is from genome assembly GCA_007258455.2 of Sequoia sempervirens. NCBI lineage: Eukaryota > Viridiplantae > Streptophyta > Pinopsida > Cupressales > Cupressaceae > Sequoia > Sequoia sempervirens. The sequence goes on from VDFB02000011.1 coordinate 5,875,974, forward strand.
TGTTGAAAACAAAACAAAGAAACTTTTGGAAATTTCCTCATAAACAAAAATAGGATAATGATGGATTTGGAGATTTAGAAGAATGATTAAAAAAGAAGAGATGAGAAAGGAGAAAGATTTCAAAGATAAGGAATTGGTGGAAGAACTATGAAAGAAGCTCAAGGATGACAAGGTCTTTTAGAAGCAGAAGTGAAAAGTAAAGTAATAAAGGGGCTTCAGGATCAGTTTTTAATGAATATCCCAGCTATTGTAAGAAAATCCATGCTTTTAAAGAGAAGGCCATGGAGGTTAAAGAATCTGGGATAGATTATAGAATTAAAGTTGTTCTTTCATAAATTTTACATGCATGGAAAGCTTAAGTGAAATCTCTGCCTTTGAAGGAGCTAGAAGCGTTGCTAAGGTGGGTTGTAGTTCTCTAACCATATTGAGAGTCTCATCACCCAAATCAAGCAATTGTTGACTGTTTGGAGGCTAAGGTAAATTTTCTCAAGATTCTTCTGCCAATGAGCATAGTCCTATGTTAGTAATTAGTTTTTTTCCTTAGCTTTAATTGGTACTGTTATATGCAATTTATTTGGTCTGCTTTTATAAAATTTGGTCAGACTTTGTTAAATTCTTTGAAGCTGTGATATATAATATTGGTGCTACAGATGTTGCTCTCTGAAGCACATACTCTGTACATTTTGTGAACTTTTCCACTATATATGGTGGGAAGATCAGAAGATTACCAAAGAGGCTAAAAAAGATATTATTTGCTTCATTTTGATAAATCATATATATATCATAAGAGCCTAAAATGGGTATTATTTGATTCAAAATGATAAATTATAATTGATCAATTATAGCAGAGGCTAAAAATGATATTATTTGCATCATTTTGATAAATTATATATATATCATAAGAGCCTAAAATAGATATTATTTGATTCAAAATGATAAATTATAATTGATCAATTATAACAAACAGCAATGACCTTTATTTGTACTCGCCCTGTGATATGTAATCAGTCAAGATATTCTTAAGACAATTCACCAACATAGAACTCAATGTTCAGAGTACTTTGTCATTTCTATTATATCAAGTTCTAACCTTTAAGAGTAGCAAAAACAGACTGAAACTATGCTTCAATTAATAGGAATTCAAGCTGGAGCAATGAAAGTTGAACATACATAAAAAAAATAAAAAAATTGAGCACCACCCTCAAATCCAATTGTCAAAATTTGAAGGATCCAAAAACTTTTATTCCAATTCCAAAATGCGTCCACAAACTCAAAATCATTAAACACCAACTTCAGATGTAATCTCCAAGTTCAAAATGATAACATAAAATTCAATCCCAAAATTTAAATGAAAAATTAAAAAATAAAACAAATCTGAATTAAATCCCCTACTTCAAAAAATTCAAATCCAATCTCCAAAATCCAAAAAATTAAGCACTGCCTTCAAATCCAATCCCCTAATTTAAAAAAAATAAGCACAAAATTGAATTAAATCCCCTACTTCAAAAAATTCAAACAACTTTTCAATCCAATCCCCAAATTCCAAAAGATCAAATGCCACCTTCAAATCCAATCTCCAAATTCAAAAACATCAAACTCCACCTTCAAATCCAGTACCCAAATTTCAAAAGAATTGAAAAAGCACCAAACAGACAACACAAAACCAAATTAAGATGATCATCCTGTCGAGATTACATTTTATCTCAATTGCACCTCTAAATGCTCTAGGAAAATTTGTTGGGTTATTTAAGCTTACTGTCTATCACCTCAAGGATTTATATTGTTTAGATGGAATTATGTCTATTAGGGAGCTGGTGGAAGTGTTGAATTCCTCTTTTTCTCAAATATGGATTTGGAATAACTTTGTCACGGACTCACGGCTATTTAAAATTATCTAAGGGTCTATGGGAAGACTAAGTCTAAATAGAGGAGAAAAGCTGCAAAGGAGATGGAAGAAACTCTTATTAGGTTAGAAGATAGTCTGCAGACTGATCTCAGGAGTGTGGCACTTCAAGAGCTTATGTTGCAAATTAAGCATGCTTTTATCAAACTTAGCAGAGTTGTGGTGGCCAAAACCTGTGATAGGTGTCAACAAATCAGAGGACCATTGAAGGCAACTTTTCAGCAATTGAAACCAATAATACCACAAGTGTTATTTGAAAATTAGGGTAAAAATTTTTGTTGGACCATTCAAATATCTGTCAAGAAAAGGTGGATGCAAGTACTTGCATGTAGTAATGGAGTATTAACATAACAAGAGGAAACGAAGGAATTGCCTTATAGCACAGCAAGGGCAGAACAAACCTCTTGTATAAACATATTATAACTAAAACCAAATGCCCCGTGCACATAGCAAGCGATGGAAGCACAAATTGTACAAATAAGGAGATAAAAAAATAAAGAAACTATATTAATGTGCATGGATAGCCAAAGTTGTTAAATGGGACTCAAGAGAACAACAATTTACAATAGAAAGTTCTAGGAAGAGAAACCTAGAAAGGCCCCACCAAGGGGAAGAACAAAAGTAAAAAATACAAAACAACAGGGGAACACCAACACAAATGATAAGGAACTGGTACAAATAGCCAAGAAGGGGAACAAGAACCCCAAAGAGCAAAGAGCAACCACACAGAAAAGATAATAATATTGAAGTTTAAACATAACAAGACCACTGAGTATTTATCTTAGGGTGATCAGGCATGCTAAAGCATCAAATAAGTTCCCATTAGCAATTATCTATAATACACGTATAATAGAAAAGCAAAAATGTGCTAAAAAACAACCAACAGCCTTATAGTCTTATCGAATAACTTTTAAGACAGTAAACAGATTATACTATTTCATCTTATCTATAAGCAAGAAGCTATACTGATGGGATTTGTGGTATGCAGCTTGAGGGTGGCAATAGAAAGTTGACTAAGCAACAACTAAAGTTTGCAGAAAAGGTTTTTTCAAACTCAATAAACTTAATGAAAAGTGAATGTGAGCACAACAACCAATAGAAACATAATAAAGAAGGAAAAAGTACAGCCATAACAAGAAGGAAATGCATTTCAAGCCACAAATGATAGTTATGAAATACATAAGAAAATTAAGTATGAAATGATAAGAGATAATCTAGTTGAAAGGCCCTTCCAAATTTTAGAATTGTTTAACAATGAATCAACAATTAGAAGGCACAGTGAAACAGAATACAGAATACCCAATACTGTTCATCTAATTCATGGAAATATAGCATGAGAAGAAATATCAAAATAACTTTTAAGATTGAGCCTCCTATACTGATGAGAAAAGTCAAGCAATGTCCCAAACGGAAGTATTCTACCATTTAACAGCATTATCCAGCAAGTGTTGATCAAAACCCAAGAAAAGCAACTAAGATGCACCTTAAGCCACAACATTTCAGGATATCATGTATAGAGAATTTAAATTTTCAACAATTACATTAGTCATATTTTGATGTAAATGTGGTGATTGAACTAACATGAAAAACTAACTACAACTGAGTTTCAAACTTTGAGGAATACAGAGGCCAAATTTAATTTTGACCTTTAAAACAGGTTTCCATTCAGTTCAACTTTTGAAAGTACCTTCTCACAATCCACACGTGTGTGCAGCATGCAAATGGAAAAATAGTTCCTCAAAACCGAAGAAAACATGGTATTTGTAGCATGAAATTCCAAACATTCCACAAAAGGAATCGTTTCTGGGATAGAGAAAACTATTAGCAAATGGATAGGACATAATGAATCTAATTGTAAGTCATAACTTAGGTCTTTGGTGGCCATAGACTTTAATAAGGCATAACTTAGGTATTTAGTAGTCATAGATATTGTATTTATAAAGTGAAGCAAGTAGTAACAATGAGGATTCCAAAAGGATTGCTAATGGAAAATGTTGGGATGCAAGAGATTGAAGATTATTCAGAGTTCTCTTGTTTTACTGAGATGAAAAAAACCTTAGTTACAGTCGAGTCGAACTTTGGGATGCTAACAAGGCTGAGAAAGAGAGATAACCAACCAATATTTCACGTTTGAACTAACACAAACTCCAAATCTAATACCCAAATTCAAAGAAATTGTACACCACCATCACATCCAATTCCCAAAGTCAAACAACTCAAACACCATGACAGAATAGTTAGAGCCACATTGACATTGATGACAGAAAGGGCTTGTTTACAAAGGAAATGGATATAGATGATGAAATACTGAAACATGATCAACCATGCAACCAACCACCATCTTGTAGAAAAAATGATGAAGTTGAGGAAAGTATGGTCAAGATTCAGACAGCTGAAGTTTCTAACAGGTCTTCTTCATTTCAGTTTTTTGTCTGTTGCGATAATGTGATTAAGCTATTTGTTGACCTTGAAAATTCTAGTCCATCAGAATGGATGAAAACCCATAATTATGAATTTTCATTTTGCGAAGAGTTGGATGAGCACAAACATTGTGAGCATTCTCAGTTAAAATCAGCAAACTGTCAAGCCATTTGCAAAGATCATGCGACAGCAGAAAACTGGAAAATTAGGTCAGATAAGCTAACTGATTTTCAGCCACTGACTTCAGATTTTGAGAGGTTTTCAGATCAAAATCCGACTACATGCTTTTGCTCTTCGAAATTCCTTAAAATCTAGAATTTTGGTTCCATATCACCCATTGCCTTAACTAAGAAATTAGATGTGTGTAGGGAGCTGAGACACACTTCTTCATTCCTTATACCTCCACACAGTTCAAACAGAGGCATGTCTCCTTTCATGACTAAGAAATCCAAATAATGTCTCATCCCCCCCTTCAACAATTGGAGACTCACACAAACCTGTTAGCACACAGGTATATAGATATTTTCTTCTCCTTTATATTTTTCTTTCTAAAGTTTATTTAATTTTAGTTTAAAATATGTTGCCGAATGTCCTGGTATAGATTCATTTTTTTATTTAAAGAATTGACTAGATGATAATGTTAGTGCCCTCTAAAGAGTTCCACTAATTGTTCATCTAAAAGTTCATATATGTGCTTGCAATTGACAGGTTAACTGCTTATCTGAAAGCTCTTGGCCAATAAAGACAACACCGTTAAAAGTTAAAAAATTCTCTATAAAGCTGGGAACACCAGAAAAAGAAGTGTCACTTTTCAAGTATCATCCTAACACAAAAACTGCCTAATCTATAGATGAACCTGCCAGTCCACATGATTTTGTTGAAGCGGTATCCATTAAGACTCCCATCAAAGATAGATGTCAAGATGTTGAAATGTTGGATCAAGATTTGCACTGTTGTTCTACTGAACGCCCCCAAAATAAAGCAGACAATGACCACAACTTTCATCTTGCAAAGGAGGTGTGTTATTTTTCTAAAATACTAAAATTAAAAGGACTTTTGATGTTTGTAGCCCCTCCACTTGGTGAAATCAAAATCTCAGATGATTTTCTTTTTAATTTTGAGTGGACGAGCCTCTAGGCCCAAAGATTAAATGATTTTTATTTTGTGCAGACGGGGAGCATATTGATTAATGGTCACGAATATTGGAAAACCTAAATCTCATCTGGTAGAGGCCATGGTCTATACTAATGAAGAAAAGAGCATTGTAGAACAAGCTATATCTGTCAAACCTAAAGATTATATTGAAGCCGTGTATTGGCATATCTGTCAAACCTAAAGATTATATTGAAGTCGTGTATTTTACAGATTACTACTTAAGGGTTTGGATCACTAACCTCTCTCAAGATTTTGCACAACAATGCCAATGAGCAAAAAGGAGCAAAATATGCAGGAAAAACTCCAAACTCCTTTGATTGTTGCTTCAATCCATTCACATAAACTAAAGCTTGTAAAGAACGCAATGGAACCACAATGGCTGGTGCGTTAACTATAGTTTTTTTTGCATGGATATCCAATGGCGGTGTTGTTAACAAGGCGTGAGAAGTGCGGTTGTGAAGTGCAGTATCCAAGTGCAGTTCTGAAGTGCAAAGCCGAAATTCTCCAACAAAATTCTCGTGCCGTGACATTTCTCTCAGGTGTGAGACTTTACCGAGAAGCTTGACTAAAGTGATAATACTAGCACTTGCACCGGATGAGGGTGCAAGAGTTACGCCGATAGAAAAATATAAGTATAATTTTATCTATGTGCAGATAATACGTTTTGTTTATCAAATTTTTATCAAGATAATATTTAAAATAAGGTGTAGGTATAATTTTAATTTAAGGCAACAATCTCCAAGTTTGCATGATTTTAATCATTAAATCCAACTAGTGCTATGCCAAAGGCAAAGGGATTGGGATTGATATGATTTAAGTTAGTTGACTAACATAGATCATTCTAGATATTTAAACATGCAACAAACTCCACGTGGTGCCCTGGATCGGTTATCATCACATAGATATTTCTTCGCTGTCAATAAAAGGCCACCTGTTTCACCAATACATTTGCCAACAGTTTCTGGTGTTTATGTGTGCGAGTGAAGGAGCAGCAGAGTTGAAGCAGAGGTATTTCTATTCGTTGAGGTTTTACAAGGTGTCATCAACAAATTTGAAATATTTTATTCTTACCATTCAAATGGGAGCGGTAACCAGGATTTCGCTTTTAAGAAATTGTAAGATGCTACCCTGATTTGCACTTTACTCAATGAATTATGGCAATAATTTTTTTTTATTCTTTTAAACAATTCAACTATTTAGGCATTTCGTCGAACAGTTTTCCAGTGATCAGAAGTTCTGATTTGTCCTAGTAGACACTTACTAATTCTTTGTCTAATACACCTCAAAAGTGATTCCTAGGCTATTCATGCTCAATGAGATTGAACAAGTAAACTTTGAACATGATAGACTCATTCATTCAATATGATCGAAAAGAGTATTCCAATGCCAAATATGACGTTCCAGAATTACAAGAAATATTGATTTCAATCTCAGAGATAATGCATAAAGATTCTTAATATTTACATTCCCCTGTATATCAAATATAATCAAATATCAGTGACTAACCTGGGAGCTTCACCAAGACTATACAATCTTCGGCTCTCACAACATCTAGAGCATTTTCCGATAGCAAATGCTTGAGCATTACACATTTAATCGCAATCGAATCCTCAAAACCATGACGGTATGAATTTCAACTGTCCACGTTTCTGCTACCCATCATTCCCAGAATGAACCGCTTGGTCTCTTTGCCTATAACAGCTCCTTCAATTGGTGAAACCCGACATCACTGAAGACTCTTCACTTTAGATAACTAAGCTCTAAGATGTAACGACTTCTTTAATGTTTTTAACTCACTCCACGTCACTTAAAATAAATCAAATCTTTTATGAAGAGTCTGACTCCTCTAGTTCTCTGACGACGGAAATAAATAAGGGATATCACATGGCTATGCAATCTTCCGAATAGATTTGTTTGTTTCAAAATATGCCACGATTCCTATAATCTTTGTGAAGTCGGCGATTCTATTTTTTTTTATCTATTAAATAAGTTGCTCCACTTTCTGCCATGTGCCTTCTGTGAAGGAAACCACGAATTCATTCATCTTCGGTTTTATTGAAGCCTCCCTTATATACAATTTCAACAGCTCCCGATAACTTACTGGGTTCCCTCGAATTAATGTTTGAAAGTTTATTTAGACAAAGGCTGAGGAATTAAAGCCCACTCGCACCCATATCATTCACGGCAATCTCCAATTCAGTGAAGACGGATTTGAAAGATAAGCGCTGCAATCACGACCACCCATCAAAGCTTAAATTTGATGGCCGTATGACTGTATTTAGAGATTTTTTCCATAAAATACAATCAAAATTTTAAGAAGATTGTATGAGATGAAAGGAGAGATTTTGGATAGACTGTCAAAATTTATATAGAATTGTAATGATATATATATTTGATTTATATATAATTTACTTACACTAAGGTATATCATAATGTTTTAAGGGCACCTTTGAATAGATAACCGTCATTAAAAAATTTGTTGACAGGCAAGGTCAACCGTCAAATTTAAGCCCTCCCACCCGCTCTATCTCGATGGCTTCATACTCGCAGACCCGACTATCATGAGTACTGCCTGTTATATTTCCTTTAGGAAATCACGACTTCTACAATTTCACGGCTCTAGCACAAATATACCGCTGTAAATTCCATCCATAAAATGTAGTATTCAAAGATAGAAAAAATCACCGATCAAAAGAATTCGCAGCATAACAAATAACAGTCGCCCAGGATACATCTCCCAGCATCGTAGACGACATTCTCCACCGAAGCTTCCCGGTCTAAGTAGAGTCCACAACAACTTAGTCCAGTTCCACAAAATCACCAAAATTCCATACTCCCCTCCATTGCCGAGACACTTCCCCTTTCTTCCCTCCCAGGCGTAACTGAAGATTCCTTTTCTTTTAACACATTCTTGAAACCACTTAATTCTTTCAAATTTTCAAAACAAATATCTTACATCTCCACACAGTGCACCAAAGAAATATTTATTTTTTCCCTTACTCACCTTATAACCCCTTTTCAGTAATATAAATTAATGCTTAATTTATTAGACGCCTATAATGCTTAAGCGTGAAGAGGGGATATTACAGAAATGGTAAACAGTTTTGGGGAAAAATAATTTCAGGGGACCGGTGCCTCAGCAGTTTGGGCAAAATGGTGGGCTTGTGGAACTAGATGTGTCGTCCAACCGATTGACTGGTTCAATTCTTCCCAATCTGTGCAATGGCAGAAAGCTGAAGATTTTGATTTTTCTAAATAATTTGTTCTTAGGTCCCATTCCAGAGACCCTGGGAACCTGCAATTCTCTGGTGAGAATCCGAATGGGGCGGAATTATTTGAATGGTTCGATTCCTCCCGGGCTGCTTTAGTGCCCAGGCTGAAAATGATCAAATTGCATTATAATTATCTGACCAGAACCATACCAGAAAGAAGAGGAAAAGTCCCCACCGCGCAAGCCAAATTAATCTAATTGCACGCCAATTCAAGCACAGAAAGCCTCGAGCAATTCTCCAGTGATTTGGGAATCACCCCGCTGAGTTTGTAGTGGACCGAAAACAATAGATACGATTTGATTTGATCACGACCGGAAACTGTAAACCATTTCCTGTTTAACGACAACCGGCAGCTGTTTAATGGCGTGAGACAGGTTTCGGGCAGAAACCTCACACTATATATAGCCTATCGGCTAAAAATTTAGTTCAACAAGAAATAAAAAATTAATAATTTAGGCAATCAGATATTATTAATAATTAATATTAGGCCATTGAACATATATATTTGATAAAAGAAATTATTAGATTATTATCATAAATTTTACCATTTTTATACAACACAAATGTCTCAATCTGAATGTAAGTGAATTTAGGAAACCACCTGTTGCATTGTATCCTTGGTTCGAAAGGGTAGTTACTCCTAATGTATGTTGTTTTAATTTATATCGGGTTGCTGATTGTCATCACTCTTTAATCTCTAAAATTTGAGCAGTAGTAAAATGTTATATAAATGAGAAATTAATAACTATGAGAGTTTAGAGGAGATTATAGTTTCCTCCCGTTGATTATATTTATATTATCGTTGTCTTATTTAGGATGTTATCGGTTTATTCTAGCATGTGTAATAATACCTTGTTTGTTGAAGTAATCAAGAGACCATTATAATTATTTTATCCATTTCATTTGTTATATATTTTGTGCCCTGTTTTGTATGGCTCTTCTCTTTTTCTTTATGGAAGTAAAAATGAAATAAAATAAATTTAAAACCATTAAGTGGTTCTTTCCCCTAATAAACATTTTATTCGGTAAGAAGTGTTAAGGCTCGTATATTACATCTTTGTTAAGAATAAAGTTATGTTGCACATCCGATATGGCTTTGGTAGTTACTAAATAACTTTCCATCTGAGTTAACATTGTGGCCCTGAAATATGTAGGTCATTGCATTTTACAGGGGGATCGATGTCCATTGGTCATCCTTGTTTGTAGCCATATCTTGCCTGTCTCTTAATTATTATAAATTACTCTGTATAAAGATTCTACCATAAATCTTCCATCATTCATCAATTAAGCTATCACGTTTGACGTATTCATTGTATATCAAATGAAATTATATATATATATATATATGGTATTATCAAATTTTGTTTGCCTGTATCCCTTGATAAGAAAGAAATTTGTTGAGCGCCACAATGAAGGGATACTTGTGCTAATGATCAACCTGCATGAGTTGTAACCGATTTCTTTCTATTCTTTGTTTTAAGTAAAATGATTTCTATGTAAAAGGCGTTATATCATATTTTATATTGGGTTTTTCCTAACATTGATTTGGATATTTTCAAACTGCGTCATGAGGTTGGGTGAATTGTTTGGTGTATGTCAATGCTCAGAAAATCAGGAAAGTGACAGTGTTTGATGCGCTAACGATAGTTTAGTTTAGAATCTTGATTTAGTTCATAAACATACATGTAATATGCATTTGTTTAAATTGTTCATGTTACTCTGCACAAGGATAGTTTGCGCTTGTAGTGAAAGTGTATCAAATTTGTTTGAGGAAATTCTATTTTGGCATTGACACCCAAATTTTATTATATGTAGCTCGAACACATTATGAAGCAGAATAGTGGCAAGATTGTAAAGGAACATTATTAAGAGCAGTAGCATTAAGGAAGTGGTGTAGGAGCACCAACCATTTTTCATCTGAATTTGTTCAAGTGTAGGTTGTCATAGGGATTGAGGTCATGAGGTGTGTAAATAAGGTCTATAATGGATCATTAGAATGTATTTAGGAGTCGTTTTTGTCAAATGATGAAATGTTGTCAATGATGCTCAAAAGTTGCAAAATATGTAACTAAGGGTTTTTGAAGGGTTTTAGGGTGTCAAGTCTTGGGTTTTGCTAAATAAAGTCTTTTTGGACTATTTAAATATGGTGTTGAGTCATTTTTGTGGTTATTAGGAAGTTTGGGGGGTTAAAAGTGAAAGATTGACAAAATTGACAAAAGTTGTCAATGTTGTAATGCAAAAAAATACAATTTTGTGGAAACTCAACGGTCAGATGGAATTTGTAAGGTAGTTAGCCAGTTTGGAGGGAAGTTCTTGAGTGGGAAATGTATAAATATATGTCATCCATAGATGTAAGAGGTTGTTGAAAACACTTGTGAAGAAGATTCAATACAAAATACCCTTGTTTTGCTTTAAAATTATGTGTTTCGTATTTAAATTTGAATTTGCAAGCCTTTGTACGTGACCGTACAACTTCTTGATCAAACAACTTTGGATTAAGTTGGAGATTGGTCTTATCTTTGAATTGAATCCATTTTGAGGGTAGCTAATTGTATTTGAGTTGATATTTTGTAAATTTTCTGTTAGCAGGCTTGTAAGTGCAATGTAAGGTTTTGAATCCCTAAAAATGGAGTAAAGCCCATTCCATGTACTGTAACCACTGTGAATAAATGGAATGGGCATAACATGTTATAAATAGGATGGTAGAATGTTAGAAGTGTTTTGTATGAAGAGTTTGGGGTGAGAAGGTATGACTTTCCTGGGAAAATTAGTGAATTTGGGTATGAGAATAAAGGTTTTGGGAGAGAGTTTGATGAAATAAGGTGTGCAAAGGCTGAGAATTGGTCTTGTGAGAATAGGCAGACATTTTTAAGAGTGTTGGAGGAAATTTCAAGGTTATATGAGTTTGGGAACCATAAGATTGAATAAACCCTACCCATTAATGGTGGAAATTGAGGGTTTTCTAGATCAGTGGATAAATGAGAGTTGGTGAGTCTGAAACCTGGTGAAAAGGTCTTTTTCTTTCCTGGTTTAAAGGTCTAATAAGTTGTACTAGGTCGGTGGAGAGTTTCAAGAGTACTTTCTTTGAAAAATAGACCTAATTGGTCTATAGGACAGCGTAGTCTCAAGGTTTTGTGTGAGTTCAAAAGGAACCCTAATTGATTTTGAAATATGTTTAAGGTGGCCTTGAAGGGTGTTTAAATCTATCAACATTTTTCTTGTGGTGAGAAACTCTAAGAAGAAAAGTTGGATAACCCCGATTTGCAGACCTAATTGATAAAGGGTAGAGTGATACTGAAAGGGTGACTTGAAAGAGTTTTATGAATCATTTTGTTGGTTGATATAACTTGTGTTGAGTTGTGCCAAGTAAAAGCCACCTATCCCTACATTAGTTGGTATCAGAGCATAGGGAATAGGTCTTTTGAAGAATGAAAGTTGTTGATTGAAGAGAAGAAAGCAGGAAGTTGAATAGTCAAAGTGTCAAGATGCCTCCAAAAAGAGATAATGTGGTAAGGAAGATGCAAGAGATGGAAGAGAAGATTGAGAGGGAGATGAGAAAGTTGCAAGAATTCCAAAAGAGATTTGCAGCAAGGTTGGAAGATGTTGAGATAGGACAAAAGAGAGGAATGAATGTGGGAGATGAAAGTGAAACTGGAGATGATGAGGATGAAGAATATGAAGATGTTGATGAAGAGTTGGATCCTGAAGACCAAAGAATGGATAAGTTACTGAAGGCAGTAAAAGGTAATAAGCATAAGGTAAAAGTTGAATTACCGATGTATGATGGTACTTTAGATGAAGAAGCATTGTTAGACTGGATTTCTACTTTAGACAATTTCTTTGAATGTGAAGAAGTATCTGATGAGGAAAAAGTGAAGATAGTGAAGACTAAATTGAAGGGGCATGCATTAGTTTGGTGGGATTATGAACAAGCAAAGAGGAGAAGAATAGGTAAGTCAAAAATTTCTTCATGGGATAGGATGGTAGCTAAGTTAAAAGGTGAATGTTTACCTAATGATTATGCTATTTGTGAATTTGAAATTCACCATGCTCCCTTCAGGTTTTTATTTTTGGCTAAGTATCGGCCCATGCCTTCAACAATTTTCATCGGCCCCTTTTTTTGGTTGTCGTCGTGGCTTCTGTTGCGTTTCCCCTCATCGCTCTCCGAAGGAGTTTTCTCCATGCTCTTCTATCGGCCCCCGAAATGCTCCCATGTGTCATCACCGTGGGTTATTTTGATTGCTTCCTCATCGGACCCCGCTCGCATGCCACGTAGCTCTCATTCACATAAGGGTTTGGTGGACCCCACAATCTGCCTCCGCCAGTAAACATTTTGCTACGTGTCTTCTCTGTGCAAGCTTTCAGCGAAGGAATGAAATATCGACCGCGGGAAGCAAAATGCTGCCACGTCTCTTCAGTGCACACTTCCTCAATGCAGGGGATGAAGTAGACTCTAAGCTGCGGGATGTTGCCATGTGTTCTAACCACCTATCCCAAAGGGCAACACTTGTATGCACGAGACTCTGCAGGACCACTTCCATCATTCGCAGGGGATGCACCTAAATGGAGGGCGGCCAAATGCTTCTCTCGAATCTTTTCTATTACAACGGCCAAGGGTGATCATTCCCCTAACATCATTGCTCAGATTCTGAATATTTTTGGTTGTTTCTCGTCAAGCGATGGAAGGCTTGCTATAAATACTACTCCTTGCTTCGATTTTGGTTCAGAGTTCCACGATTTTCACAGTTCCAAAGGTTCCAATATTCAAGTTTGGTGATTATATGCTATTTCACTAGTTTTAGGGTTACAGGAATTTCAGAGAGACCAGGTCTTTGTATTGTTTAAATTATTGCAAGACTCACAGACTATGCCATTGTTCGGCCTCTCTATTTCTTATGCTATTGATAAACTCTATGTTGTGTCAGTATTGTTTGAATGGTTTATTTGTCGTACTTCTATAATTTCAATACAAATTTGTTGGTTTAGATCATGTCTTTCCACTCTCCTTTTCAGTAAATGGGCGTGATTATTATTTTATGTCATTGAATGAGTTGTTCATACTATTATCCTTATTTTTTGTTATTCTAGGACATGGTAAATTGCTAAGCAGGCCCTTAGATCATATCCAAAAGATAGGTTTATCGTGCCTTTTGTCTAAATTCTGGCGTATCGCCTTAGTTAGATTATTTATTTTATATTTGCTTCATTTTCCCATTTCAAACCCCCATTCACAGAAGAAGTCAGCTTCTTCAAAAATACGGAGGTCACTCAGTTTAGCGCAATAAGTCCCCCATAAGCTGAGTTTCCCACAAAGGGGTATTACCTTGCCAAATTTTGGCATCAACAATTTTTCTTTTTCTGGCATGCCCGGTGGGACGACACTTAAATGAATCAAATTTTCAGAAGGGTGTATGAGCCATCGGCTTATTACTAGGTCCTAAACAACAAATAATATTGGTTTATTGGTACCACCATTAGGGACAGTACAACCCGCAACCTAATTAGTAAACGTTTTGCTTCCTCCTCCCCTTCTGCTAGCCATGTTGTCTGCCGCTAATAGAAATTATGTGGAATTGGATGCCAAAATCCCTCTTGTTGCACCAGTAGCGCGTGTCATTTGGGCCCCTATTCTAGTTTCTGCCCTAAAGGCTATACCCAAATTCACCGGGGATGGCTCAAGAACATCATCTAAACATTTGCAAGATGTTGTGGATGTTTGTCTGGTGCATAGGGTTACAACCCAAAATATGGCATTAAGATTGTTTGTCGCCTCTTTCAGGGGTAAGGCACTAGATTGGTATCGCACATTGCCAGCAAATACTATCAGAACCTGGGATGAGCTCGGCGAGCCTTTCTATCAGAGATTTTCAAATGAAGGAGACCAATCATCGCTCTATTACCAGCTCTCGGTCATAAAGCGAGCCCTGCACAAAGCCATGGCTGACTTCAATGCTCGATTCCATATAAGCTGGCAGAGGATTCAAGTTGATATCTGCCTGCCGCCAAATTTGGCATTCATCTTCGACCTGAAGGCCATCAATCCCAATATCTCAATGATGATCCAACCTCTAGGTAGAACCACAGTATCGGGTGCATATAGCATCACCGTTTAAGCAGAGAATAATTTGATAGATGCCAGGAAGTTTCCGCCTCGATCCATCATCCCCATGTTTCCATAAATATTAGTTCCTGCTCAGGAGACACCTTCTACCAGCACACCGGCTCCTCCTCAATCCATGTACATGTACTTGAGTGCGTCGCAGAATGCTCCCTCCACATCCGACTCTTCAAAGAAGGAAATGAGCGAATTCAAAGAAATGTTGCAGACTATTGTTAATGAGATAACCATTATCAAACACAACCAAGCTGCACCTCCAAAGCCTACCTATCAAAATTATCAAGGTGGAAGGTCCTCTTACCAACAAAATCAGTTCTGAGGAGGCAATCGGGAAAATCCTGAAGTGCAAACAATGAATCAAATGGTACTGGTACCCACTCCGCTACAAAGCGCTAACTTAAGCTCGAGTAGAGAGTTGACCATGGATCAAAATAATTTAGTGGATGACACCAACCCTTGGTGTTTTCCTTGCGACGATTCACATATGCCCTAAAATTTCCCGCACAACAACCTACAACAAAAGTTAGCAGAGCAGTGCAGCCAAGCTACAACGTTAGCCCCCAGAAGCTGTGTATACTTCTTCGCAAATGGACAATGTGGTGCTCACAGCGCAAATGCAAGTGATGTCACTAGAACAAGAAGCGGATATCGCTCCCGACCACACACTCTTTTCATGGATGGAAGAAGAAGAAGCGGTGTTTTCCAATGATACATCCACATCTAAAATGTCACAAGTATAATCCAACTACAACACTCGCTCAAAGAGAAGATTTACAGGTGAATCAGTTGTTCTGCAACTAGCGAGTTCGCAACCTAAAAGTGCTTCTGACTAGATGCCTAGTACCTCGGCAATAATGCTGCAATATCAACCACGGAAGGAGATTATTATAACAAGAGAAAAGGAGCAGAAACCTCTGAATCCACCACCTTTCAATGTGGTGGAACAATTGAAGAAATCATCCGCTCATGTGTCTCTATGGGATATTCTAGCCATCCCAGAACAGAAGACGCTACTATAGAAAGCTCTCTGGGAAGACGTAAGCTTGGCACTGATGAAATAATTGCCTAAAGAAAAGGCAGTTAATCAACCATCCCCTACCAAATTCTTTACAAACAACATAGCGGAAACCCCTATTAAGGTAAGAGATAAGCCAAAGCCTCAACCCTTCTTCTTAATGCTATTATAGGGGAGAAGTTCTGAACAATGCCATGATTGATTTTGGTGCTAGCACCACAGTTATGCCTAAACAAATAGTTGAAGCTTTAGGACTCAGCTATGAACCCTTAAAGAGAGGAGTGATGCAGCTTAATGGAAACAGAGTTGAAACCGTAGGAGTTATCAAGGCACTCCCCTTGACTCTATTCATTTTCCCTAGTATCACAGTGTCGCAAGACACTATGATCATAGATGTATCCCCCATGTTCGGCCTCTATCTATTCTGAGAATTTACTTCAAAAATAGGCAGATATCTATCCTTGGATTGGTCGTATTTGATCATTAGAACCAAGCATGGCGCTAAGATGAAGATAGAATCCAAAGCTTTATACTTAGAACATGTAGTCGATGAAGCCATGATCAATTTTGAAGTTGCGCATACCTCTATCGCCAAGCAAGAAATTTATTGCACTGAGCTACTAGAAGATGAGAGGGTGACCGGAGATCGGGATGATCAAGAAGATGCTCTCTTGAGCGAACATATAGATACCGACCCTTTCGGCAACTACCATGCTACCGGGCTAGGCACCTATGTCATCTATGACGAACGTCAAGTGCTCCCAAAGGTTGCCAAAGAATCTGAAGGTGGTCAAGCCTCTGAACTATGGACATTGCACTTCGATAGAGCAAGGTGCAAGAATGGCGCAGGAGCTAGAATATGTTTAATATCCCCACAGAATGAAAAATCACTGAGATCTTTTCGTTTCCAATTCACTTGTTTGAACAATGAGGCTGAATACAAAGGACTAGTGCAAGGCATCAACCTTGCGGAAAGGATGGGCATTAAGCAATTGATGGTGTTCGGAGATTCCAAACTAGTAGTCAATCAGGTCCAAGGGATTTCCACGCCCAAAAATGTTCGCATGCAATCCTATAGACACTGAGTTTGGGACTTGATTCAGGATTTTGAAGCCTTCAACATTCAGATGGTGCCCCAAGAATAGAATACAGAGGTTGATCGCATGGCATCAATTAGATCTCAGTTTGATCCTGCCTCCGACCTCATTCACAACAAACACTCTATGCAACTAATAGTCTGGCCAATGATTCCAAACAATTACCAAAGCTGGCAAGTGTTTGACAACAATGAACACATTGCCTTGTTCATCTAGCAGTCAGGAGAGTTTACGGACCAACTCCAACCAAAGATTGTTAAAGCCTATGAAGGACAAATTATCCAGCTAAAATCCGACAAACTTCCAAAAGGATTAGTCACGCTCAAAAACCTTTTTCTATTGTGATGGTGCAAGAAATGACAAGCAAAATTTTGTAGCAGACAAAAGTGACTATGTAGACTTATAGGTCAGAGATGGAAGAAATTTCAAAGTTGGGAGGGACATCCCACATCACAATAAAGAAAGGCTTATCAACTTCTATGATAAATACGAAGGAGTGGTGGCCTAGTCATATGACGACCTCAAGGGATATGATCCTGATATCATTCAACACACAATAGAGTTGGTGGAAGGTGCAAAACTAGTCTGACAAAAACAAAGACCAGTCAATCCCAAGATTGAAGCACTTATGGTGCAAGAGTTAACAAAGCTTATCCAGTCATAGATTGTCTTCTCAATCAAGCATAGCACGTGGGTGTCAAATTTGGTTCCAGTCTGAAAGAAAACGAAGATATCTGCCTATGTGTGGACTTTCGGGACTTAAACAGAGCATCCCTGAAGGATCATTACCCACTACCTTCAATGGAGTCAATCTTGCAAATGGTGGAAGGATCGGAGATGTTCTCCCTGTTGGATGGTTTCTCTGGGTACAATTAGATCCAGGTCAAAGAGGAGGATCAACATAAGACAACGTTCACTACCAAGTGGGGAACGTTCGCATATGCCAAAATGTCGTTTGGCCTCTCAAATGCAGGAGCTACCTTCCAACGGACAATGGATATCACTTTCAGCGAATTAATCAACAAGATTATCCTAATCTATTTGAATGATCTTAATGTGTTCTCTAAATCTAAGGATAATCATTTTGATCACTTAGAAATGGTTTTTCAAAAATGCCAGGAGTTCGGGATATCCCTGAACCCAAAAAAATGTGTCTTTGGAGTACCGCAAGGAAAATTACTAGGGCACGTAGTGTCCAAAGAAGGAATTTTAATTGATCCCGAGTGAGTAAAAGCAATCAAAGAGCTTCCTCTTCCGGTCAACACGAAAGGAGTTCAGTCCTTCTTGGGAAAGGGAAATTTTGTTAGCAAATTTATTTCTAATTTTGCAAGAATAATCAAGCCAATTACCCTAATGCTGAAAAAGGATCAAATATTCAAATGGACAAAAGAAGCCAGAGAAGCCTTTAAGAAGGTCAAGGATGCTATCTCCTCTGCTCTAGTTTTGGTTAACCCAAACTTATCAAAGGACTTTATAATGTATGTATTCAGTAGCAGGTCAAGCATTGCTACCGTCTTAACTCAGAAAGATAGTGAGGGCAAGGGAGAGAATCCGATAGCATTTCACTCCTGGACCCTGAAATGAAACCAACTACAATTTTATAGAGAGGCAAGCGTTTGCAATAGTTAAGGGGCTTAAGAAGTTCTGACACCTAATCTCCTGCAACAAGGTGATTGTCTATGTTGCACATTCTAGTGTGCGTGAATACATCATGGAAGCATAAATCACCGAGAAAAAGCCAATTGGATCACCAAGATCCTCAAGTATGACATTAAGGTCAAGCCTACCAAGACTATTCGAGGAAGAGGACTATGTGAATATCTTGTGCACGAGGAAGAAATGACCCTTGCAGAAGAGCCGTCGGAACTAGTCATAACAAACGAGTCTGAGTCCCAAGGTTGTTGGTTGGTAGAGAGAGTGAGGTTTATGCATACAGGAAAGTATCCGCAAGCCTTCCTTCTTAGAAAAGGAGATTCTACTGGCTGCAAAACAGCAGATTCGCACTCATCAAGGGAATCATATTTAAAAGAAATTTCAGCAGCATTTTATTGCAATGTGTTACCACAAAGCAAGCAAAGAGGAGCCTTGACACTTACCATAGCAGTCCTACAGGAAGACACTTCTCTGCAAAAGCAACCGCCATCAAAATCATGTGTGCAAGGTACTTTTGGCCAACGTTGTTCAATGACTACTACTCCTTGGTGAAAGCTTGCAAGGAATGTCAGTTCTTTGTTGGAAGAAGAAAGAATTTTACAATGCCTCTCAGTCCGATAGTAGTTGATGAGCCATTCGTGCAATGGGGTTTAGACTTCATCGAAATGATCAACCCAGCTTCTAGCGCAGGACACAAATGGATCTTAACGGCCACAGATTACTTCACAAGGTGGATGGAAGCTGCAACGCTTAAATATGCAACAAAGGAAGAGATAGTGGATTTCCTTGAAGGACTGGTGACAAGGTTTGGCCCTCCGAAAAATATCATTTCTGACAACGCCAAAGCTTTTCTAGGCGCAAAGGTATGTCACTTTGCACTAAAAAATGGCCTATTCCTTAAAACATCGTCAAATTACTACCCACAAGGGAATGACCTAGTTGAATCAACAAACAAGAATCTGGTCTAACTCCTCAAAAGGATTGGTTCAGAGCACCAGAAAGAATGACATAAAAACCTCCGAGCGGCACTCTGGGCAGACCGCATAACTCCTAAGCAAGTCCTTGAGACTTCACCTTATGAGCTGGTGTACGAAAAAGAGGCACTATTGCCTATATCCATGGAGATCCCAACACTCTAATTGCTAAAACCCCTTGAGATAGAGCGAAATGGTGCCATGGAGGTTCGGTTGGCCGAATCATTGGAAGTGCAAGAAAAAAGGGAGAAGTCCCTAATAGCCATGACTAACCGCTAGCAAGTGGTTAAGTGATGGTTTGACAAAAGGGCGTCCAACCAAGGCCTAAAGTGTGGAGACTTAGTGCTTAAATTCAATGAAAGGGCTGTGAAGCCAGGTCAACACGGGAAATTTGATAGCCTTTGGGAAGGCCCCTTTAAAATAATTAAGTGCAAGGAGCATAATGCCTTTGAATTGGAAATATGGAACAAGAGGTATTGGGAATTCTAATCAATGGGATTCATCTTAAATTGTTCCATTAAGTTGCACACTTATACCCATGTAAATATGTAAATATGCTTTTCGTTCTTTCCCTTTTGTTTTGTTGGTTGGTCTTTTTATTTTATCCTATGGTTTGTGGCGAAAAGAAACGAGTGACCCATTATTGCCATGAGTAAGGGAAATAAACTCATAGCTGAATAGAGAAAAAATTAAACACCTACATGCAAAACCGAGATTCATACATACATGCTAGAACAAAAAATTAACCCAATTGCAGAACCAGGAGGAGGCAACAAGATAATTATAACGATATATCTTCATTATATACTTTGATATTTACATTTTCAAAATGGCTCATAAGGCCACGTTTCCAAAAGTATATGTATTCTACTTCTGTTATATACCACAAAAAAATCCTTTCCAGACATCTATACAAAAAGAGACTAATTGCTTTGAGTTTTTTAAAAAGGCAAGAAAAAGAAAAAAATGCAGGTCTTCAATTCAAGGTGTGAGCAGCAGCAACAGACGCATCAATAGTAGCATCCAAAGTATCCTCGTCCACGAGGGAATTCTCAGTAGCAGCATCATCCAATGGTACAAAGGCAAGAAAAGGAAATACAAGGTTCCTGAAGTCCGTGTACCAGTCAATGTCGTAGAACGACACCACATTGTAAATTTGGAATAGGAAATGGCAGGCTCGAGTTACCTTCTGGCGGTGTTCTTCTTGCGACTGAAGGTGGAAGCCACTTAGAAAGGGCATCCATGGCACGATAGCATCCTCTTCTATAAACCTATGGAGGTCACTTGCAGTCGGAATTCCTCCACCATATGCAGCATTTTCCACGACCTCACCGAGGCCGTTCAGATATTTCTTGGGGAAAATTTCCTTCACCAAACGAAGAATTAGTGGCTTGGGAATTCCTATGTCTAGCATAGAAGCAACGAAGTGTGAGCACACGTCAGTATTAACTCTATACCTATCCTTGTACTCAAGGCAATCCCGTCCCAAAACCCACTTTATGGCTATAATGGACAACAAATGTTTGTTCTTCGTCATTCTCTTTAACAACCTGGTAGAAATCTCTCCTAGGAAGGCATTTTGGGACTTGTGTGACACTATTCTAATCGGGGTATTCATCTTGTCAAACCTTCTGCAGATACTTTAGAACTATCCCTACAAATCACCTAAGTCTAGCCTATGAGAATGTTATGCAAACTACAAAAGCTAAACTGCTATGCCAATTACCCAACACCAATTCCGCTCAAATCGTTAATGTGATTTCGCTACTGCGAAGAGGCCCATTTATAGAAAAAGCGAGGAAAGGCGTGGTAATTTGCTTGCCATAAACATGATATTAATCAAGTACCAACTTGAATGTTGTACCTAGGCCTGCTCGAATTTCCCAACCAGTTGCATCTACTAAGTACGATTTGTTGCATGCAAAACTGATGAAGGCTAATTAATTAACCTAAGCTGTTGGCAGCAATCGACAGTGTTATGAACAACCAAGGATTGAGGTGTCATCCTCCAGGTATTTTATTTTTTCCAAGACTGAACTCGTATCTTTTCAAATATTGAGTGGATCCTCAGCTTAATTATTCTTTTTAAGATATTAATTGCTAACGCATACAAAGGCCTAAGCTTCTTGCAAGGCGTTAGCTCAAGTTCCAAGAAAAACACATTGTACAGGTAGTTGCTAATTAAATTTGTGAATTCTTGTCAAATCAAAATGGCAAGTAATTAATCTCACACAAGCCAAAGGGGTCAGCGGTACATGTCGCATTAAATGCAAAAAAAAGTGGTTCTCGTCTACCACCTTGAGAACAGATCGCTAAATATTGCATGTAAAAGTTTTAAAGCACTTAAAAGTTTTATTTTAAGAACGGTACTGAAAGTAGAAAACAAAAAGTTCTAGAGCATAGCCAGAGTCGAAGTAAAATTGCAGAAAAATTCAAGATAAGTAGAAAGCTTCCCGCAAATTAGCACTAGCAGTTAATGTATTTGAAGATATTTCATATGCTATGCCAGGTATTCCTAACAAACCAGAATGGGAAAACACAAGATAGCTGGATAAGCCCAAAATTACAAAGACCAGAGCCTAGTTCATGAAGATTGGGATAATTTCCATGATCCCTTTCTTGCAAAGAACCCTAAAGGATTGAGGGAAGCAACTTGCGCACGCATGAAGCTGTCCAAGAGGCCGATGTCGGTCGTGGAAAAGATATGGTTCAGTAGGTTTCCTCAGTATATGGTTCCCTCTGTGCACTACTACCCATAATTGGTAGATGCGGCCATTAGGCGTTTCAATCCAAGTACCAACACCATTGAGGGTTGGACTCTTTCAGTTAACATAAGCCTAGCCGCCATCTGGAGCATGTTGTGCATTCCAGACCTTGTGCAAAGAGGGATGAAAGTGGAGGCATTCAATCCCAAATGAGGAAATGAGATATGGAGCACGAGGGATAAGGAACAAGAGTTTTTCGACGAAGAAACCGGCAGAATTGCAGTAGAATGCGAGAAACCTCCAGTAATTCCTGCTCCGCACTACACTTTCAAGGATGACCTACAAGATTCTTTTTCATGATGGCATTTGTTTACGGTTTAGACACTGACCAAGAGGTGCATTCTTTCAATTGGGCCTAGCTTTCCAATTTTTCTATCAAAAATCTTATTTCTGGTATGACTTTGGGGAGTTCCTGTCAAAGAAAATGTTAGAGAAAATTAACAAGTACCCAATTGAACGAAAGTTCAGATTTGTCTCTTATCTTGCTTATATGTTCTTATATCAAAACCCTGATTTCTTTGTTGAGCGTATGGAGTTGTCTATCTTTGAGAAGGGTAGGAAAAAACCAGTTTCTGTCTAGACCCCTCTCTCTTCTATTTAATGATTATTACGCATTTTCGGATCATTTCTTGACTCTGATTTTGCAAGATTTACTGGGAGAGGAGCATGCTAATAGGCTCACCTTGACTCAGACGGAATTTATGCAGAATTTCATCCCTAAGTGTGATTGGTTTTTCGGAGCGGATTTTACATTCATCTGAATGCGATGCTTCACTGAAGAACCCTTCTACCTCCCAACATGTGTGACTAATCGAGTACTGGCTCTAGAATTGTTCTGACAGGCTTGCATTATCGATATTACCTTCTGCAATAGCAAAAAGGTCAAGAGGAAGGGATTCTTCATCTGTCCGCAGACTTTTAAAATAGTGGCCATGAAAAAGAAGTAGACATACCCACTTTTACAAGATAAACTAGCTCATTTAGGGTTGGTAATGATCTGCAATAGGTGAGAATACAACCCTTTCAATGATTTACCGTATGATCACCTCAAGGTAACCCACAACCCTCTACCTTACTAGGAGTGGAGACGCAACCCGCTAGAAGACAAGGATGAATTATTAGTCAACCTGGTCCATATCCCCACTAAAGACAATAGGCCGCCATGGCATAGGTTCTTCCTGCTAGCGGCTTATGATGAGAACCATAAAATGGGGAAGACTATGCACAATAAGCTGAGGAATGAGGAAGGATGGACTATCGAAAAGATGAAGGCCTTCTGGATATATCGCCAAGAGATAAAACGGGCTGATGTACCTTATGATGACATGATGAAAGACAAAGAGTTTGAAAGGTTGTGGGCTGAGGAGCACACTGTTTCCGACTCAAGTGATAATGGTGGTGTCGGCCCCGATGAAGAGGAAGATCAAGTGAAAGAGGAAGCCGAGTCATCATCATCCTCTGCCCAACAATAGAGAAAGTTTATAGGTAAATCTTCCTATGTCACTTCAAATGTGTGACTGAATGTGTCGTGAGCCTCGCAAACACTCACTTGGGCCTCCAAAATAATAAGAGCACCCCAACGGCAATAGCCAGAAACTATAGAAACTATGGAGATTGAAGACTCCTTGCCCACTAAGCGCCAACGTACTGAAACTATCCTGAGTGAAAAACCACAAGAAGTCTCTACAAGCCAAGTACTTGCATCAGGACATGAACCCGAAGTAAGTAAGCAGCTAGCAACAAGCGAAGCTCCGCCAACATCCAGTCAATAGGTAATTTTTGCTTCCGCTTTTCTTGCTTCTCAATATTTGGTGTCCTCTTCCATTCCCACAACACCCATTACTACAAGTATCGACCCTGCTTTATCTGCCCCTACCACAATTTCCAAGAGGTTTCTCCCAATTTTCCCAAACTAGGAAATCTATTTTAACACCTTCGTGAACTTTAACGCCGATTGATGTTGCTCAATACCTCCTCACCTCTCTTGTTGAAAGCTCGACAGCCATTGGCACCCCTATTTCCCCTACTACATCAAGTTAGACCCAACATGCCCAGCAAATGGACTTGATTGCGACCACCCCATCGCCACAACAAATGATGAGCCCTTCTGCCAGTTCGCAAACCGAACTATGGAAAGTCCCCTTTTTCTCCCCGAAAATTGTCAATCTCCCACCAAAGAAAACGCAAGGACTCGCTACCCAGGTATTTCCTTTTGCCCTGCCTCCCGGTGCACCTATCATTGGCAGACTAGTTCATTCGCCATCTGAATTCATATATCAGGGAGAAGCCACAAAGGAAATGCGATCCCTCAAGATCCAGAAGTGAAAAGCAAAAGATGATAAGAAGGAGGCGAAGTCCAAGGTATATACAATTTACAATGAGGAGCAAAAGGTGTTGAATTTTTCCACCATGTACCCAAATGTTGTCAAACCACAAGGGGAGATGCTCCCAAGTGATTATGACATGTATGTTATGGGACTCGATCTAATCACAGCCTGGTCGCAGGATAAGGTGGAACTTATGGAGGAAATGCAACAGGTAGTGATGACTAAATTCCTGAAGTCTGGTCGTCAATTGAAGAAGAAAGAAGAGCAGCTAAAGTTGGTGAGGGAACAAGTTAGTTTCCTGGAAACAAAAGAGAAATCACTAGAAGCAGAGGTTGTGTGCTTGTCTGAGAAGGTGCGAATAGAGTAGTCAAAGCGGAACAAGCTCCAGGAGAAGATTGATAAGTCGCAGTCCGTTGACCCCATGTTGTTGAATGAGTTATGGGCAAGGAACCAAAAGTATTAGAGTCAATTGACTTCGTTAGAGAAAAATATGCCAAAAAAAGAGGAAAAGTTGGCAGCTCAAAGCATATGAGGAAGGATTGGTAAAGAATCATAAGGACTTTGAGGACTGAAAGGTCCAATTAGAGAAAGAGCTTCAAAAGGCAAAGTCCTCTCTTGACAGAGAATTGGTGAACCGCACCCATGCCGAGGAAAATTAGCGTAAAGAAATGAGTAGCTCCAAGGAGAAACTGGCATCCACGAAGAGGAAAAATGCGGAATTAATAGAGGCCATTAACTCAAAGGACACAGAGATCGCCTTCTTGAAGAGCTCTCTCCAAGCCTCCTCCGCGCAGCCCGACCTCATCCCATTGGCCTGACAGATGTATATTTCTTATTGGGAAAAGGTTAAAACCTTCTACCTAACACTGTAGCCAATGCTCTGGTTCGTCTCAAAAGCAACCAGATTGAGCCAGGAGGTCCTCGAAACAATTGACAAATTCCCACAGTTCATCTCAGAGAAGGTTCCTGAAGCAAAGAGTATGCTCACCAATCTATATTCAGTCTCTGATGAAGACCTGGCCAAGGTAGGAATCGAAGATCAGGATGTTTTGCTCAAATGGCCAACAAGTTCATCCATTGCCACTCGGCCTTGCAATAGACTAAGGTGGCCGCAACTACCTTGAACTGGACAATAGATGGCATGTGGGAAAATTTCTCTCAGCTGAGCAAGATGGGTCTGCCATCTTCATTTTTTGAAGATGGGTTGATAGCCATGACCGAACAGATTGCAGAAAGAATTGAAGAGAAGGAGCGAGACCCAAACGCTTTCCAGAATTTCAGCCATCCTCCTACTGCAGCAAACATTGAAGGGGTCATCCATCCTCTTGCATAGCTACTATTACATTGTGAAGCAGGGGTGGGTTTTCCTGATACGTTGCCTCCTAAAGAAACGATTGACCTAGGCAAAGGGCATGAGAATCTGCACAAAGTAGAGAGACCATCCGAAGATGACTGGTCGCCTCTGTGGGCGGCCCTCTCCAAGCTCTAATTTCATCACCAATGGATGGCACTCTAGTCTGCGAGCCAGAGAAAATTTTTGGGTTCCACGTTCCTCAAAGAGAAATGCCCCTGATATCACCAGAAGCTGTGAATTTGAAATTCACCATGCTCCCTTCGGGCTTTGATTTTTGGCTAAGTATCGGCCCATGCCTTCAACAATTTTCATCAGCCCCTTTTTTTTGTTGTCGCCACGGCTTTTGCCGTGTGTCTGCTCATCGCTCTTCGGAGAAGTTTTCTCCATGCTCTTCTATCGGCCCCCGAAATGCTCCCACATGTTGTCACCGTGGGATATTTTGATCGCTTCCTCATCAAACCCCACTCGCGTGCCACGTAGCTCTCATTCACATAAGGGTTTGGCGGACCCCACAATCCGCGTCCGCTAGTAAACATTTTTCTACGTGTCTTCTCTATGCAAGCTTTCAACGAAGGAATGAAATATTGACCGCGAGTAGCAAAATGTTGCCACACGTCTCTTCAACACACACTTCTTCAACACAAGGGATGAAGCAGACTCTAAGTTGTGGGATGTTTCCATGTGTTCTAACCGCCTATCCCAAAGGGAAACACTTGTCTGCACGAGACTCTGCAGGACCACTGCCATCATTTGCAGGGGATGCACCTAAATGGAGGGAAGCCAAATGTTGTGTCTCAAATATTTTCTATTACAATGGCCAAGAGTGATCATTGCCCTAACATCATTTCTCAGATTTCAAATCTTTTTGGTTGCTGCTCACCAAGTAGTGGAAGGCTTGCTATAAATACCGCTCCTTGCTTCGGTTCTGGTTCGGAGTTCCGTGATTTTCACAGTTCCAGAGGTTCCAATATTCAAGTTTGGTGATTATATGCTATTTCACTCGTTTTAGGGTTATAGGAATTTCAGAGAGACCAAGTCTTTGTATTGTTTAAATTATTGCAAGACTCACAGACTGTGCCATTGTTCAGCCTCTCTATTTCTTATGCTATTGATAAACTCTATGTTGTGCCAGTATTGTTTGAATGGTTTATTTGTCGTACTTCTATAATTTGAATGCAAATTTGCTGGTTAGATCATGTCTTTCGACTCTTCTTTTTAGTAAATGGGCGTGATTATTATTTTATGTCATTGAATGAGTTTTCATACTATTATCCTTAATTTTTGCTATTCTAGGACATGGTAAATTGCTAAGTAGGCCCTTAGATCATATCCAAAAGATAGGTTTATTGTGCCTTTTGTCTAAATTCTAGTGTATCACCTTAGATTATTTATTTTATATCTGCTTCCTTTTCCCATTTCAAACCTCCATTCACAGAAGAAGTCAGCTTCTTTAAAAATCTGGAGGTCACTCAATTTATGGGGGCAGTTTAGCGCAATAAGTCCCCCATAAACTGAGTTTCCCACAAAGGGTTGTTACCTTGCCAAATTTTGGCATCAACACTATTCAAATGTCAAAGAAACTCCAAGATTTAAATCAAAGAGAAATGGATATGAAAACCTATACTAATTAGTTCTATAAACTGAGTATAAGGGCAGGACATGTGGTAGATGATGTTGAGAAAGTGGCCAAGTACCTTAGTGGATTGAGATTTAATATCCAAGATGAAATAAGTTTGCATAATCCAAAAACCATTGAAGAATGTTATCAGATGGAAATAAGAGCAGAAGAAAAGGTTAAAAGGAGACAAGAAAAATCAACAAGAGGAAGGGGCAACACTCGAAGGAGCAGAGGCACATTTTCTTCTTCTAGACAAGTCAATGAAATTCAAGGTGATGCACATAAAGGACAAAAACCAGTTGAATATTTCAGAGGTGGATTTAGGGGATCAAGAGGCAGATTTGGTGGTAGGAATCCTAACATTTTTGTAGGAAGGTGTTATAAGTGTGGTGAGTATGGTCACCCTACTTGGAAATGTCTTGAAAATCTTGGTTCAACATCTAGTGGTGGAGAAAAGAAGAATGAAAGAAGAGCTTAGATTGTCCAAGAAGATGAGTGTGAAAGTTCAAATTCAAGTACTCTATGTGTTGAACCTGAAGTTGGTGAAAGTCTGATGGTGAGAACTTTGTTTCAAGCAACTAAGGAGATGGAGATGGCTCAAAGAAGGCAATTGTTTAAGAAAACTTGCAAGTGTAAAGGTAAGGTGTGTAAAATTATAATAGATTCAAGATCTACAGATAACATTGTTTCTTGTGAAATGGTTGACAAGTTACAGTTGGAAAGGATCCCTCTTGAAACACCATATCAAGCTTCACGGGTGAGTGATGATCAATCTATTCTTGTTAAAGAGCAAGCATTAGTTGAATTTCAAATTGGTGAATATAGGGATAAAGTGCTTTGTGATATCTTACCAATGAGTTGTTGCCATTTACTCCTTGGAAGACCATGGAAATTTGATAGGCACTTAATCTATGATGGGAGAGCTAACACATCAGATTTTCAAGGATGGTGTCAATTTTATACTAACTCCATTGCAAGAGAATGGAAAAGAGCAAAACAAGGCAGCCAAGGTTATTACTTTTGGTAAGAAAGAAGTTAAGAAGTTTGTAGGAGATAAACAAGAAGAGAAAAATGCATTTGCAGCCACTTCAAGGACATGGAATGAGAAGATAGTGAATTTGTAGGCTACCATAGTCATGAAGAGCAATAAAGATGGTGAAGGAAAGGTGTCTAAGACTGAGTTAGTGGTGGAAAAGGGTGAAGAGAAAGAGAATGAGTTGAAAAGACAAGATGGAATTGAAGTTGGGACTATGTTTTGTCCAATAACTAATAAGCAAGTTGTAGGGAAATGAAGGACTGTTAGTGCAGTGGCAGGTAAGTCTGTCAAGACAGAGGTATTTGAGAAAGGAGGTCTAAACACTAAGATGCATGGAGAAGAGAAGATGAATCGAAGATAAGAGAATAGTTTCAAGTCTAAAGACAGAGATAAGAAAGAGGTAGTTGGATTCCAGTTTGGGAAAAACATATTTGTAGGTGATAAAGTAAGTAAAAGGATAGTCATGAGAAGAGGAACAATTGAGAGAAGTTTGACGGGGTAGTCTAAGCAAAAGAGAGCAAAGTTTGGTGTTGAACAGTTTGATTTCAGAGGTTGTGTTGCAGGACAACAGTATATGCTTTAGAGGAAAAGAAAAAGAGAAGATGAAGGGAAAGGAGGTGTAGAAAACAAGTTGGAGCAGTCTAAAGTCCATTTCCAAGAGACTTGGAAAGATTTTAAAGGTGGTTGCATGGTGCAGGAGCACCAGCCATTTTTCATCTGAATTTTTTCGAGTGTAGGTTGTCATATGGATTGAGGTCATGAGGTGTGTAAGTAAGGTCTATAATGGATCATTAGAATGTATTTAGGAGTCCTTTTTGGTCTAATGATGAAATGTTGTCAATGATGCTCAAAAGTTGCAAAATATGTAACTAAGGGTTTTTGAAGGGTTTTAGGGTGTCAGGTCTTGGGTTTTGTTAAATAAAGTCTTTTTGGACTATTTAAATATGTTTTTGAGTCATTTTTGTGGTTATTAGGAAGTTTGGGGGGTTAAAAGTGAAAGATTGACAAAATTGACAAAAGTTGTCAATGTTGTAATGCAAAAAAATACAATTTTGTGGAAACTCAACGGTCAGATGGAATTTGTAAGGTAGTTAGCCAGTTTGGAGGGAAGTTCTTGAGTGGGAAATGTATAAATATATGTCATTCATCAATGTAAGAGGTTGTTGAAAACATTTGTGAAGAAGATTCAATACAAAATACCCCTATTTTGCTTTAAAATTATGTGTTTTGCATTCAAATTTGAATTTGTAGGCCTTTGTACATGACCGCACAACAACTTCTTGATCAAACAACTTTGGATTAAGTTGGAGACTGGTCTTATCTTTGAATTGAATCCATTTTGATGGTGGTTAATTGTATTTGAGTTGATATTTTGTAAATTTTCTGTTAGCAGGCCTGTAAGTGCAAGTGTAAGGTTTTGAAGCCCTAAAAGTGGAGTAAAGACCATTCCACGTATTGTAACCACTGTAACTAAGTGGAATGGGAATAACATGTTATAAATAGGATGGTAGAATGTTAGGAGTGTTCTGTATGAAGAGTTTGGGGTGAGAAGGTATGACTGTCCTGGGAAAATTAGTGAATTTAGGTATGAGAATGAAGGTTTTGAGAGAGAGTTTGATGAAATAAGGTGTGGAAAGGCTGAGAGTTGGTCTTGTGAGCATAAGAAGACATTTTTAAGAGTGTCAAAGGAAATTTCAAGGTTGTATGAGTTTGGGAACCATAAGATTGAATAAACCCTACCCATTAATGGTGGAAATTGAGGGTTTTCTGGATCAGCAGATAAATGAGAGTTGGTAAGTCTGAAACTTGGTGAAAAGGTCTTTTTGTTGCCTGGTTTAAAGGTCTGAGAAGTTGCACTAGGTTGGTGGAGAGTTTCAAGAGTACTTTCTTTGAAAAATAGACCTAATTGGTTTATAGGATAGCGTAGTCTCAAGTTTTGTGTGAGTTGTTCAAAAGGAACCCTAATTGGTTTTGAAATATGTTTAAGGTGGCCTTGAATGGTGTTTAAATCTGTCGAGAGTTTGGTTGTGGTTACCAACTTTGAGAAGAAAATTTGGATAAACCCGGTCTGCAGACCTAATTGATAAAGGGCAGAGTGATACTGAAAGGGTGACTTGACAGAGTTTTATGACTCATTTTGTTGGTTGATCTAACTTGTGTTGAGTTGTGTCAATTAAAAGCCACCTATCCCTACATTAGGAAGGGGAAAATTAATGCTTCAGAATACCATAATAAAACAAGAGGAATTTATGAAAGAATGGAGGTGCCTGATGTAATGCTTCCACTCTTGACATGCATGTCTACCTAGGCACTTATAATTTCAATGGCTATCAAGATTTTCCCTACCTGTATGCTTTGATTGATGTTCATGACTTGAGAGTGGTGTGAGAAAGGAGGGGATCAAGAATAATACATAGGTAAGTATATTTATGCTTTCCCCTTATTCATTTGCATTGAGATAAAATTGTATTCAAATTAATGGTTTCAAATTCTAATATGGAAAATTTCATGTTTGGGAATTTGAATCATGGATGAAGAATAGTGTTGTAACTTGAGAGTGTAGGAGATTCAGTATTGGGTTGTTCTTGCCATTCTTCTTTCATGCCTTGTGATTAAAATAAATGATAGTAGATTTTATTGCTTACAAAGCTCAAATCCTCCATTCAATAGAAGGAAGCTTAGTTGGTCCACTTTGGTCTAGGTGAGGATGACCTAAATTGACTGACTGTGCATCTATTGGGTAGAACACTATGGTGAAGCATCTCTTATTTATTGATTGTTTTCCAACTATTTTCATGTTATGCATATTTATTTCAACTATGATAATGTTTCTAACAAGCAGGTAGCTATGGATCTATTTATCAATTTGTTTTGAACTTATCTTAGTTAGTATAGTGCTATATATCAGCAACTGTTATGATATAGTTGAATATTTCTTTGATAGAATGGATGGCATGGAATTTATATGAACTGTTTTATGAACAGTGAATCTGGTTAACAATTTATCATGTGTATTTATTTGTAGAAAATGTCCTAATATTTTATAATTTAATAATTTGTGCATTTTGTTTAACACTTTATATTGCTTGAATATCTTACAAGTAGGAATTCACTGGAAGGCTAACTTTGAATTGGATGAACATATTTTAAGTGATTTGTAGAGATAGGTTGGGCATACCATGAGGTTTTACTTTTGAAACTTATTCACATAAAATGAAGTTAGCTTAAAACGAGGTATGTTCATATCGTCTCATCGTTATGTTTATTATAACTATGAATATTGGGAATTAGAGTGGTTGTAGAAAATGATATACCTTATGTAATGAGTGTAGTATTATGAGCTATTGTTCTTAGGGTCTATTCTTGAAGTCTAGATTCATTACCAAATGTCGTTGCTAGGATAGGAGTGTTATTGAAAAGTTATTTAAACATTTAATAGTGTTTTCTTGTAAGTGGTGGAATAGTTCTTTCTTTTTTGTTAAAACATTAAATGCTCTTGCAGCTATTAAGTGAGCCTACAGTGGTCACTGGTTTCAAATTTTAAATATATGTATAAATAAAAAGTAAGTTTTATTAAATTATCTCTTGAATATTTTACTCTATAAAGTAATATTTGCCCATTAAGTTAACTAAACAAGTAAACTTAGTAATTATGAACATAGTGAGTTTATAAGTAATACTCATCCATTACTAACTTATGTATTTTGTGATAATTGTAATATTTATCAATTGAATATGCAAATTGATTGAAGTTAATGAGTATGGATGGAAATTGTGTTAAGATAGAAATAGGTATTACATAATAATTAATTAGTCTTATAATTTTATGTTATTAATGGGATAGTTATTAACGTTTAAGGGATTTCTTTCATAAGTGTATTTCAAAGTGATTATTTGTTATAAATAAAAACTAAAATTTAATGGTTGAGTAAGGAAATTAATGTTTTTTCCATAGTGTTGAATTTTTGTCATGGATAAAAGTGTTCAAAGATCTCGATCTTAAATTATGAACATCGAACAAATGGAACAATGTTCTATGTACTGCTTTATATAGCATTGATTTTTATTTAAGACAATTGTACTCAAATCCAAGTTTGATTCGATATAAATTCATATCTTTGTAATTTGTTTTTTTAATTTGTTGTTTAGAATTTTAACAATGTTTCAAATTAATAACATGAGTATTGTAATGTTTCTTCTGAGATCTAAAATCTAATGATGTCTTGTGATTCATTTAAATTTTTATTTTTGAAACAATATTTTGTTCATCATTATTTCATTACCCCATTTGTAATATAAGGGGTTTAACTAAATTGGTTGTGTATGATTAGTTTATTTTTTTTAGGGTGGGCATTACAGGGAATGAGGGAGGGAAGGAGAGAGAGAGAGAT
>VDFB02000011.1:5909172-5929192 GCA_007258455.2 Sequoia sempervirens
TGCTGAATTTGCAGAAGAGGTTTCTGCACAGCATATGGCCTCTTTAAGTGTGGTACCTGCAGCAGCAGCAAACACAGGGCGCATTAATACTATTGGTGTGGATAAACTTCCAGAAGAGATGAATGAAATGAAGATCAGAGATGACAAGGTGGAAACTGCTACTGTCAAGGTTATTGATAGAGTGAACTATGTTTATTTTCTGGGGGCATAGAATGTTTCTTTTCTTTCTTATAATATATTGGTTAAAGAATGTAAACACATCCCGAGATAAAGCTAAATATAGAATTGAGTGGTTTTCATGTTTAGAATTTTTTCATTAATGGAATTCAGCACATTTTTACAGGAAATGGAAGCTACTGTTGTGGATGGAAATGGTACAGAGACAGGCCATATAATTGTAACTACTATTGGTGGCAGGAATGGCCAACCTAAGCAAGTAAGTATATGTTAAGTTGCAGTTCACTTTTATCCAGCTTTTATGGATCCATATGTCTTACAGTTTCTTGTTTGAATTCTATGTTTGTAATTACAGACCATAAGCTACATGGCAGAACGCGTTGTGGGAACTGGATCTTTTGGAATTGTGTTTCAAGTAATGCTTTTTGTTTGAACCAACAACTTGCCTTGTGGTGGTTATTTCTTGTTTATTTTAATATCGGGATAGGCTTGTCATTAGCCATGTAATTGACGTGATCCATACTATTAACAATTCAGCATGTCTACAGTTTTTTTAACTTATATCTCTGCCTCAATCAGGCTAAATGTTTAGAGACTGGGGAAACAGTAGCAATTAAAAAGGTTTTACAGGACAAGCGCTACAAGAACCGTGAGCTGCAGACGATGCGTCTTCTGGATCATCCGAATATTGTCTCCCTTAAGCACTGTTTCTTTTCAACCACTGATAAGGATGAACTCTATCTTAATCTGGTTCTGGAGTATGTACCAGAGACAGTGTATCGTGTCGCAAAGCACTATAGTAGGATGAACCAGAGGATGCCTCTGATTTATGTAAAATTATATACTTATCAGGTCTGCAGATATTTACCTGTTTTGTTGTTATAGTTGGTTTTTCATTTTCATTGTCTCTAGCTATCCTAATTTTCATTATTTGGCTCCAGATCTGTAGATCCCTGGCCTATATTCATGGTGGCATTAGAGTTTGTCATAGGGATATCAAACCGCAAAATCTTCTGGTCTGTTGCCTCAACATCCTATTGTATGAACTCATTATTTATTATGATGCCCACTGTCTATTTTTAATTATTTTAGTAATTGACATTGTTGTCCATCAGGTTAATCCTCACACTCATCAGCTAAAGTTATGTGACTTTGGAAGTGCAAAAGTTCTGGTTAGTGATTAATATCTTAAATGCTTGATATGGTCTGAGAACATAGGGATTTTCTCACTTGCATAATGCTTTGTGATCTGTATGCCTGAGGATTTTGATTTTTGGCGTTTAAAACTATTTATTCTCTATTGCTGTGTTAAATTTAAAACTGGCTGTTGTAGATGCTGTATATCTTCTTTTGGTATCTATTATTCTTCATGTATTCTCAATACAACTATTCTCATAAAAACAGGTAAAGGGTGAGCCAAACATATCCTATATATGTTCCCGTTATTATCGTGCACCGGAGCTCATCTTTGGAGCGACAGAGTACACAACTGCCATTGATATATGGTCGATGGGTTGTGTTCTAGCTGAGTTACTTCTTGGTCAGGTAATGAATTAATTTAATTCCTCACATTGACTTTTTGGCCATAGCTTGAAGCTACAGGTTTTAGTATTCTATAAAGCCATTGGTAGTGCAGTTGTTGTTCACATATGAACTAATCTATACATCTGTCATTGAAATTATTGTCCAGCCATTGTTCCCAGGTGAAAGTGGAGTCGACCAGCTTGTGGAGATTATTAAGGTGACATCCTTTAATTAAGTTCACTATGATATTTTTGCACAGTGCTCTTGTTTTTATCAGGCAAATTATTTTGTACCAACTTTGAATAATATAAACTTTTGTTCCACATATTGTTTCAGGTCCTTGGAACCCCAACACGTGAGGAAATTAAATGCATGAACCCAAATTATACAGAATTCAAGTTTCCACAGATAAAAGCTCATCCGTGGCACAAGGTCAGTGTTTGCATCCAATGCTTTTAATATTCATTGAATTATTGAGGATGTTAATGATTTTTGTTCTCAGATTTTCCACAAGCGCATGCCACCAGAGGCTGTAGATCTTGTGTCTAGGCTGCTTCAGTATTCCCCAAATCTTCGATGCACTGCTGTGAGTAACTTTGTTGAGATCATTGTTACAATACTGAAAAATGGTGATGAAGTTGTGAAATTTTAATCCTTATTTGGGGTATCCAAAAATATTACTGCAGTTAGAGGCTTGTGTGCATCCATTTTTTGATGAACTTCGGGATCCAAACACCCGCTTACCAAATGGACGACCATTGCCACCTTTATTTAACTTCAAACCTCAGGGTAAACATAAAACACTATCTTGTTTTGTTTGTAGGTGGAAAAAGATGATGTTTAATAATTTTTAGTTCATTTTATTTGTGAAGTTCTGTTTTCAGTTAGTTCCTATATAATTTATGGAAATCTATACATCAAATAGTGACTTTAATCAATTTCAAATGCAGAGTTGAAGGGTGCTACTCCAGATCTTCTTCTGAAATTGATTCCAGAGCATGCGAGGAAGCAGGGCCCGTCCTAGAACTTTTAATTGGCTCATTTTCTATGGTGGATAATTTTATGTTTGAAAACTGCTTGTTTAGAAACATTGGCATGTTGGATGACCAGCGGTGGACTTTTTGGTTGTGACTACTAGGGAAGGAAGCCAAGGAAATCTGGAATAACATCCTTTTTTCTCTATTCCAGACTTGCAGGCAGTCGTTCTTATTGGCGTTCGTATGGTATGAAGCTTCCATTTCACCACTTTTACTGCATTTTGGCATTCAGCCATTTTGTATAAAGGAAAGCGCAGGGACATTTTTGGTTGTATCAGTCTTTCTGTATTAGCACCACTTTTGCTTTGTCTGAGAACTCTTTGGGTTGCAGTCAAACAATAGTTTGGTCTTCTAACCCTGCTGCCAATGGGTGAAATATGAAGCATGCTTTTAGTTATATTATATCTAGACCATGATCTCTTTCTTGGTTGGTACAAATATATATCACACCTGTAAGTTACTTGTATGGATTGACCAAGATTATATCCAATTTTATGGCTTATTGTGGATTAGAAACAGCACAACATATCAAGTACACATAATTATAATTGTTTATAAGCTTGGTCTTAATGTGTTGACCACGTGAAACTTTGTTTTATACTCAATTTTTAATAATAATATTGTGTGATCATATGAAACATGTTGCCATGTGGCTCCTATGCTATAAATGTAGGGCTCTTAGTTAGGTGATTGCTGGGCAAATGTTCGAGTGGTCCTGTTAATTGTTACAGTGTCCTAATTAGATGATTGATATGTTACCTTGTTGTGCCTACGTTAGAAATGCAGGTTCTTAAAACTTGGATTCAATGGCCCTGCTTTGATGTTGGGCTGGTTACTAGGTGCATGTATCATTACTTCACCGATTAGGGGTTTTTAATGTAGTATGGCACATTGCATAATTGATTCAACCATCTTCTTTCACATGTCTTATTTTAATTGGAACATGCCTGGCAACTTCTGCAAATTTCTCCATTATGTTGGGGGAGTGTTTTGGACATGAAGTATTTCGTGCATTTTATTTCAAACAAGTTACAATATGTGAAGGTTTTTAGTTTGCTAATATATTTGAGAATTGTTTACATTTAAAGGTAAAATAGCGTTGCCCTAGTTGCATTATCAGTGAAATCCATGTATGTGGTTATTGACGTGTAAAATCTTTGTTGATTGTTAAGTTGTAGCTCTACCATATTACAGTGAGTACATGAAATCTAATTATCTTATTTTATCTCATAACCTTAAAAGATTGTGGCGTGACAATAGTGAAGCTAGGGATAACAATGCAAACTATTATTTAAAGTGTTCAAAAAGAACATAAAATATATAATGCTTGTTGGGAAACTCATGCTTTGAGTTTGTTTCCGTTGTGATACATTATTCTTTGGGGATGTTATTATGGTATGGAAAATTTATTATTTTTTCTTATTTGGGTTTTGGAGCTCACATTTGCCATGTAATTTGTCCGTCATGATACAAGAGATTTTGTGCCTGGAGCAGCATCATATGAATCTAATAGGTTAATTCCATAGTAAGGAAAAAATCCATAGTATTCTATTAGAAAGCACATGCTAATTAGTAGAGTGCATCTTTTGTAAGTGATAGACATATAAGTTTGAGCCTTATATGCATGGTAAATATTATTTATCTCCCTCTTAAAATGGGTAGTGGTGAAAAATGCACACACCTTGTACATTTCCCAGTCGTTTTGGACACACTTTTGCTCAGTCTACTTTTTTTTTGTAAATAACAGGAGCATGTTTTCAGTTGAGAATGGGCGCATAACTTGAGCTTTATCTATTTTTATGTATGTTTTGTTTTGACATTTAAGCTTGACCTTTAGTTTACTCCTTTCTTGCCTTGTGTCTTATCCACAGTTATAGAAGTGATTTACATCACTTCAGCACCTGCGAGAAAGACTCCACAACTTTTAAAATTCAAATTCAAATTTGGGGCTGACTTCACCCCTCTTTGTGACCATTTTGTGTCGGCTTGATGCAACTTGATGCAACTTGATGCATGAGACATTTTGTTCTAACGTTTTGGTGTAGTATTTGAAGGGGTGAGCTTAGATCATTTTAAATCATTTGGTTATCACATCTTAGAGCTATCATTTTTATTACTTTAATGTATTATCAAGAGCATTTATTGGGGAATTTGCATTGTACAAGCATCTGGGGCATCTTGTATGTTTGAGAGTATTGTTCCCAATCTTTTATTTAGCCATTGAATTGGTATGCTTATATGCCTTGACATAAGGGAAACAATTATACTTGCCAATTGCAAACAATGAAAAAACTAGAACCAGTTTTTATGTGAGGGCAAACTGAGGATATTAAGATATGTAGAAAACAATATTTTGAAAATTTGTAGAGATCAGATCAACAATTATAGATTAGATCTGCAAGATACAGGTTAAATTTGCACTTGTAAGATTGATTCACAATTACAGATTGATTCACAATTACAGATTGATTAAGATTGATAAATAAAACATAAAATGATTTCTAAAATTCATTTGACTTTTATTGATATTCTTACATTGTTAACAAACAACATTTTATTATTTTTTACATCATTTTTAATGAAATATTTTTTACTTAATTTTTAAAACATTTAATTTAATAATTTTGTAACACCCCCAACATCTTTTAATCTAAAGTAGATCCTAAATACTTATATTATTTGTTTCTTTGCTCAAATGCATTTTATTCTCCCCTTCCAAGATGAAAGTAGCATAGGAATTTTCAGTGGTAATAGGGATGACACCTTGCTAGAGAATAGATAATGTCCTAAGAAGACTCATAGTTCTGTTCATATATAGACAACAAACATTTCCAAGACATGGAGAGAGTTGAATGTGA
Source organism: Sequoia sempervirens (assembly GCA_007258455.2). Lineage (NCBI taxonomy): Eukaryota > Viridiplantae > Streptophyta > Pinopsida > Cupressales > Cupressaceae > Sequoia > Sequoia sempervirens. The sequence continues at coordinate 5,914,769 of VDFB02000011.1, forward strand.
ATCTATGCAATCTCATAAGTGAGAATAAATCATGATGCTTGTATTGTGTGAAGTGGGTAAATATGATTGTGTGCCTTTGTTCATTAATTTACCACCAGTTTGGCTTTTGACTGCAAGAATTACATACCTTGAATGTGCATTTTAAGTATAGTCTCAGACATTTCATTAATACAAATATAAATACATTTGTAAGTCTTCATTTGAATATTAGAAAACATTTTATTGTGCTTTTTCAAATTTCACCTTATTCTGCTTTTTCAATTTTCATCTTAGCTTGATAATGGTATTAGAGCACATGCAATCCAAGCATTAAAAAATTAAAACAGTTGAAATATTTTCTATATAAGAATTTGTTGAAGAATTTGCAAGCTAGCCAAAAAATGAAGTGGTAGGTCTCATCTTTCTTTGTGAATGTGTTGGGAGGGAAAAACAAAATTTCTGTCGCTTAGACTCATTAATTGATCCAATAGTCGGAAAGAATAATGCCTCTGCTCATTAATTAGCTTATCTTTTTAGTAAGTAAATAATACTATAAGAGACATTTTTTTAACCTCCCTTTTAAACATATAAATTAAAGCAAGAAATTTGTATAGAAGAGTTGTTAAAAAAAGTGGCCAATAAGAGGCTCAAGGTTCAAATTCATTAAGTAAATATTATTTTTTCAAAATGATATAAATAGACATTTTTTTTGTTTTATTTTTTTGTAGTAATAAGAAATAAGAAATAAATATTTATTTTTTTGCAAAAAAAAGTAATGTTCTGTATTAGTGATGTCTTTGGTTCACATTTATATAAAGTTGTGATTGAATTACTGCATCTATTACCTAATATAGCTACAACAACATCTGTGGCGTCATCCCTTTAAATTATTGTGGAGTTCTAAGGAGCCTCTTATCTTTGCATTGCAATATTCAAAAGGCAATCTATTGTGACAATGGTTGGTGAAACCTTACCTGAAAAAATACTCTTGGATAAAATGCTACATAAAAATTGGAAGTACTTTTATTTTCAATGACTTGTGTAATATTTGTTATGGAGACATCCAACCTATAGAACCAATAGCTACTAAAGAAAAGGAAGTTTGGAAGTTTAATATTTTTGAAGTCTTGGCTTTGATAAGGGCTCTAATTCATGGAGATGTGTTTTGACACATACAAGGATGCAAATTAGTTTGGGAGACACTTCAAAAATTAATAATTCAACTAGTTGCAATTGAAGTTGATCAATTATAAATTGAAAAATGGTGATTTCATGAGCTTCACTTCTGAGATTTGAATAAAGCAAGATGTTGATGTTGTTGGTGAAGTTGATATCTATCTTATAACCTTTATATAGGCACCTTTCTAACTCATTCAACCTATTTGGAGTTTGTACAAACAAGTAAGGAATTAAAGTCAATAAATTTTGATCAATTGGTTTATAAGTTAATTAAGTAAGATTTGGGAGAAAGATTGATGGCATTGGTGATCCCAAAGAAGTTAACTTGGAGCATATTGATGAAATCAATATAATAGTAGAATTAGAATCAATTTCCTTTAAAGAAGAAAAAATATCAAAATATGGAGCAAGGGTATGCAAGTTGAGTATGATGTTATTTAGAAAAATGAACTTGGGAGTTGGTTGATCCTCCACTAAGTTGTAAGTGGATCTTTCTAAACAAGTACAAAGTAGATAGCAAAGATTGTGAAAAAGGGATATGCTAAAAAAAGAGGCATAAATTATGAAGAAACTTTTGCACCTACAATGAATTGGACTACCATTTGGGATTTTTTGGCATTGCTAGCATAAAATAGATGGAAATTTCATCAAATGGATGTGCAAATTATAATCTTGAATGGCGATCTCAAGGAAACAATGTATAAGTACTTTGTGAATTTGATGATGCAAATCTCTTTTTCAAAAATATTGATAGGATGGTTGTATACTTGGTTGTTTAAGTGGACGGATTATTCATAATTGGTAACAATGAAAGGTACATTATATAGTTGTGAAATAAGAATTGAAAAATGGGTTTAAAATTATTCTTGGGATACTTTCATTACTATTTTATTATTGAAGCGATTAAAAAAGCCAAGCATATCTTCATCACCCAATAAAAATATATTGGTAAAATTTTGAGTAGATTTTGAATCTTGGATTGCAAACCACTCACTACTCCTATGGAGCAAAGTTTGAAACTAAAATAAGATGATACTATAGAGTTTGTTGACACAATAAGTACACACAAGTTGTTGGAAGTTTGATTTGTGTAACAAGAATAAACAATTATATTTTTGTTGGAGTCCTCTCCAAATTCATGTAATAACCTAGAGAAAATCCCTAGGTAGCAACAAAGAGATTCTTTAGTATCTAAAGGGAACTTATAACTATGGGCCTAAATACTCCAAGGTAGTAGATTTCACATTAGTTAGATATTTAGATTCAAACTATGTAGGTGACTTGGATCTCTCTTCAATAAAAATCAGAATATATGGTAACTGTTGACGCCAAAATTTGACGAGGTAACATAGTCTTATGGGAAACTCAGTTTAAGGGGGACCTTTTGCGCTAAACTGAGTAACCTCCAGATTTTTAGAGAAGCCGACTTCTTCTATAATGGGGTTTGGAAAGGGAAAAAGAAGTGGATATAATAAAGTAAAGTCTAACCTAAGGCGATGCGCCAAGATTTGATGATGGACACGATAAATCATAGATTTAAGGGCTTGAATGGTTTTGTTGTGTTCCAAAACATCAGAGACTTAAGATTATAGCATAGACAATTCATTTATTGACATAAAATAACGTTGCATACATTCTTACTACCAAGAAGAGTTATTAGACATGATCTAGGTAAGCAAACTTGCATCCAACATATATAGAAGTTCTTCAAATGAAATGTCAAGACAATATAAAGCACAGTTCACAGTTTAATCAAAAGCATGAAAAATAGAAAGGCCAGACAATTACAGCGCGATCACGAAGAGTTTTACAATTAAATGAAATAATAATAGAGGCACAAGGTCTTTTACTAAAACTAAGAAATGGTACTTTTCTTTCGGTTTCATTGCCTACCTCATCAATGAGAAAGTGTATACTTGTATTCAAGGAAAACACCTCCCACTTGCTACCTCGGAGAGCGATAATAGAAAGAAAAGATCTCGCAATCTTCTGCAATGATGCCTGAATTAGAATATTCCCAAGGCCGTTACAACAGGATTGAGCCAGAACATAGCATCTAGTCATCCTAGGCACATGTGCATCCTCTGCAATGATGGTGGTGGTCCTGGTTAGACAAGTGTCCTCCATTGGTGCGAATGATTATGATAAAAGCAGCTAATGGCATTATTTGGTTTCATCCGACAAACCAGCTAAGCAAAGCGATTTGGCAGCTGACGCGTGGCGATGACCAGCCATTTGCTCATGAACCAACCTACATTTATAGGAGAAGTTTGAAAATACCGAAAGCAAAATTGAACATATCTACCATGGGAGGCATCCATATCCGGTAAAAGGCCAGCATTAAAACAACATGATTGCTATTCATTCCCGTTGAAAGATTTCGCGAAACGGTTGAAATCGTAGCAAAGTCCCTCTAGCGAGCAGGGCTGCCAGTACTTTTGAGCCGCCAAGCCGTGGCATCTTGCTGATGAGGCGATCAAGGAAACAAGAAATAAAAGCATCGAAGTAGCCTTGACCGTAAGAGCATAAGATTTCTGGAATCGAGATAGCCGATGCAGTTGCGAGAAAGAGTAGGCTGTGAGCGACACGTAAAATTTTGATAAAAATCTGAGCAAACTACCGAAGTGCTGCCTGAAATTTGAAGCGCACACACAACACAAAAAATAAACCCGAAGGGAGCTGCTCAAATATTTATTTAACAAATTTTGGCGACTATCAGGGGCGTTTCAACTAAGGAACGGATAACCCAAAATTTCTGCAAGATGCTGGGACGAGGCCCTATCCGATGGGCTAATGGAGTCAAAATTGGAAAAGAGCCACGCAAAGTGACCATTCCATCTTGGGGCTGTAGCAAATTCTCCTATGCTCCATGTAGTCAATAGTTTCTTTGTGGTAGCACATTTGGGTAAAGCCTGACCCTTGCTTGTATATAGAGCCGCGTTTTGTGAGCCCGGATGAATGATTACCTCAATGTCATTTGCCGCTACAGGAGGATGGTACGAACTCATGAAAGCCTCAGATTACGTTTCCTTCTCCTCTCTATAATTTCCACAATCCCACAATGCGATCTTAGAGCCATCGAGGAAAAGACGACCCCATCTGCCACTAACTTCGGAGAAAGTATCCCGTGGCGCATCGGTCTTACTCGAGAATAGCCGTGGCTGCCTTAGTCGCGTTAGGAAGGTGGAGTGGCAATGGATGAATTTATTTTGCCATTTTGACGTGTATCCCAATCCTCAATACGCTCAGAGCCGGGATCTCCTTCGAGCCGACATAGTTTGGTGAGTAGATGGCTACCTCGGGAACCCTCGAAGATGAACGTGGGAACTACTCAGCATATCCCTTGGGCCTCTTGTTTGAGCCTTGATGCCTTGTCGATAAATCAGAGGATAGGCTGTAGTGTTAGGAAAAATGTTTTATTTTTCTCCAGTGAGAAATGTATAATTGCCTAACCAGCGGAAGGATATCAGGCTGTGTAGGGGGAGGCAGGAGAGAGGCTTTAAGCGAAGTAATCTCCGCATCTCTTGAAATAATGGCCTCAGCCAATTCTACCTTTTTCCTTTTCTCGGACGCCAGCTGCTCCTCAGAGTTGCTCATTTCTTTATTCCAATTCTTCTCAGCTTGGGAGTGATTTGCTAAGTGCTCTTCTAGAGAAGCCTTTGTCTCTCGGAGCTCTTTCTCTATTTGAGCCTTTAGGCCTTTAAATTCGGCCTCTTTCTCTTGTATTCTTTGCTCATATTGAGCCTATTGGCATTTTAGCTCTTCCTTTTTCTGCACCATCCCCTGACTATGCTCAAGGCAGAGGTGCTCCAGCTCTTCATCTTTCAGTTGTAGATTTTGCTCCGCCTCCTAGTTCTTGATTTGTAGCTCTTTTATTATGGTAGGGTCAGCAACCTGAGTCTTCGCAATTTTGCCTCGAAGTTTGTTCCTTTCACTCTCTGCTGCCAACATTCTTTCAGTCATGCGGGCAATATCCGCCTCTAAGGATTTCTCCTTCCTCTTTAGAAAACTAACCCTCTCCCTAGCTGCCTTGAGCTACTCATCCTTCTTTAGCTGGCGACCAGTTTTGAGGAAGTCAGAAGTAACTACCCGTTGCGTTTCCTCCATGATTTCAACTTTATCCTACGATCGGGCTACCTTCATGTCAAGTCCGACCGCATATATCTCGTAGTCTTGTAGTTGCATTTCTCCCTTAGGCTTGCTTACCCTCGGGTACATGGTTGCGAACTTCAATTCTTTCCGGGCCTCATCGTAAAGAGCCTCTACTCTTGGCTCAACAGAAACACTATCATCCTTTGCCTTGCGTTTCCTCATTCTATTTGCGTGTGCCTCCTTTCCGCAATCTATCTATGCTATGAATTCGACTGGCGATGAAACTAGTCCACCTGCGAAATGAGCACCAGAAGGTAGGGCATAGGGATAGGTAACCTTCATAGGCGCGAACATTTGTTTTTTCTGGAGAGTGACAGTTTGTGGAGAGAAGTGGGGCATGTTCCATAGTTTGGTTTGAGAACCAACAACAGGGCTAGTCATTTGTAGTGGCTGAACTGGAGAATCAGCCGTAAGGCTCATTGGCCGGTACTATGGAGGAGTTGTTAACGGGGTGTTAGCCTGTTGTAATGGAAGAGGATCTGTAATCATAGCAGAAAAAGAATGGGCACTCACAGGGGGAATGCTTTCTGAAAGTGAGGCGAGGAAGGTCTAAGCGGTAGTGGCAGGCATAAGCATACGCAAAGGAGTAATTATGAGTGGGGGGCCTGTGAAAACTGGGCGAATCCAACCGAATATGTCGGACTAAAAGCAGAAGGTAGAGGGCTAGGACCTATGGCAGGGATCGCCAGTGAGGCAGGGGAAAATACCAAGGAATGAGATGCAAGAGAAGGAGCGAATTGTACTGTTGGTAGTTTGTTTGGCGTCTCGGCGTCAGAGACTCCCCGCCAACCTCCGGTTCTTGGTACAGCGTACTCCTCCCTCGGCGGGTTCTTTGATCCCTCTCGATATCTTTATTTGCCATTTATTGGTGGGTCATCTCTCACTAAGCGGGTCATCTTAGTTTATACTGGTGATGCTTTGCATTTTGGATTTAAGCAACCCAAGTGGAGAGTAATAGCCGAGCCCTTTGATATATTAAAACGTACATTTGTGGCCACATAGACGGGCTGTCAGGAGACTTTCTCCTTTTGCGCAGAGGAAGCCGATGTTGCCACTTCCTCCTCCTGCTCCTCGGATTCCTCCTTCTCTTCGCTCCTATTAATACTAGAGCTCGGGTTGGGATGGCTTTCCTTCCACCACCTTTCAAATTCTTGGTCATCTTTTAGTTTGTTAAAGGCATCAATTATTGCAACTTTCTTGGCGATACTTCGAGCCTTTATTTTCTCCCTCCCTCCATTCTCATCTTTTCTTTTAACATTTGGCCATACCGCTCCATGGAGACATTATCCTGGGCCACAGCCATAGGAAAGTAGAACTTGTGCCATGGGCCTCTAGTGTCTGGCATAGGAATTTGCGCCAATTCAACAAAATCCTCATCTTTGTCCGCTCGCGGGTTATGCCGCTTCTCCCAGTATGGTTGGGGAATATGGGTAACTTTCATATGTGGATCCGGCAAGTCATCGAAAGGGTTGTATTCCCACTTATCATTTACCAGTACCAACCCTAGATATGCCAGCTTGTCCTCTAACAACTTGTCTGATTGCTTCTTTAGTAGAGTTACCGACTTGAAATTCTTCAGACAAGAGAAGAATCCCTTCTTCTTAACCTTTTCACTGCTGTAGAAAGTAAAATCAATGATACACACCTGTCGAAACATTTCCAGTGCGAGCACTCTATCTGTGATGTAGGCTGGGATTAGGAAAGGTTTTCCAGTAAAGCCTCGCATTCGGAGGATCGTAAAATCTTTGCCCAAGAACCAATCACAAGCAGGGGTGAAATACGCCGATCGACTTTGTATCCTTATCGAACTGAATAATATCACCCTCACCGATCAAATCGGCGCAGGCTGGGGCTATGAAAAATGATCCAGCGAAGATGCATAATAATAAATTATGATCTCTGCGGAAAGAAGTCCCGCGTGGACGGAGCTTCCATTTTATTTTAACAAGTAAAATTGATAGCCGAAAATACCGGGTGAAAAAATCTGGGTTCTGATGCAGAAACATGTGGACCAGGAAAGAAAGAAACCTAAATTTTTTCTCCGCCTGGTAATTCTTAATTTTCCATATCATTTCTTCTACCATAAACTCAACAAAATCATACCAGAAGAGGTCATGCTGCTTGCGAAATTGAAATGCCGGTCCGAGTTGAAAGGTCTCTATCTTTTCATCAGAGTCTCGGCCGCACACAAAGGCTAACATGGACATGGCATGCTGGAGATTGTTGCGAAAAACACCACGCGTCAACGAAATACTTGGTGGTTTAGCGGCTGGGATGCCTTTCTTACTAGTCTCCTCCAACAAGAACTCCGAGTTCTTTCTCATCTTCTTCCAGAATTTCTCTCCCTTGCTGGGGTGAAAGGTCTCAATATTCTCCCTCTTACTCGGGTCTGGGATACATAACATATGCCAGATGACCTCTAGAGTGATATGCACCTTTAAGTTGCGGCCTTCAATGTAGTGGGTATCAAGACTATAACACTGGATAGCAGCATCAACCACCTCTGGGCAATAGTGCACCAGTGGGACCATGTATTGAGGGAGACCACTGTACCAAACTCTATTCGCCATAGATTGGTCTGCCTTTGGTGCCGATAACCTTGCACAAGCTACCTCTTTGAGGGACTTATGATTTTTTGCGAGCCTCGGGTCGTAGATATTATCCCATTTTTCTTCAACCTTTTTCTGGTCTCTGCAATTCTTGGGTCTATTTAGTTCTTCTATGTAGGCCCTCCTTGGCCTGCTGGGTATACCAGGCGTAGCGTACGCCACATCCTCATAGACATATACCTCTACTGAAGAACGTATAGCCGTAAATAGCTCCTGGCTAATTTCCTCTTGCATTGGCTGAGATGAAGATTCTGACATTTTCTTTCTCTGAAGATTTATGCAAATTCCTAGTTAGTTGCGACTATGCTCGGCTCTAGATACACAGAAAGAAAACTCTAAACTTTTTTATCTTTGGAATTTGTGAAAATAATTTGAAATATTAAGCCTTTTCATGCAATAATAGCACCTTTCTCAAGGTGGTAGGTGAAAGTATGCCTTTTGCATTTAATTCGGCATGTACTGTTAATTTTGCAAATCGTGCAAAATGAACTGATTTCTAGTTCGAGGCGGCCAAAGTTCATTATTGCGTTTGGCGATCATGTGATACGCTGTGATCTCCTTGGAACTTGAGCTGACAATTTGTTTGCTAACCCTGCGTTATTATGCGCTGGCAATTAATATCTCGGCCAGAATGATTATGCCAAGCAAACGATCACAGCCTGAAAGGATATGAATATCACCTTGGGCTTTGGGACACGCTTGATAGATGACACAATAGCCTACGACCATACGTCTCACTGCCAACGAGCGCCACCTTTTTAAAGCTAATTAATTAGCTTCTATTAATCAAGCACACATTGAGCCGTGCTATTACATATGCAACTGGCCCAAAAATGTGAGGAAATGCAGGCACGCCTTTCAAATTAGAAACTAGCTTAATATCACATTTTTTTGAAGCGGATTAGTATGCGTCTTCTCATTTTTCTATAAATAGGCCAGTAAGTAGTAAGGAAAACATACTTAGCATTTGAGAAGTGATAGGTCAGTAGCAGTCTTAAGCAAACCTTCTCATAGGTTAGGTGGTAGATAAATTTCAGCATTAGCTCAGAAACCTAGGGATAGTGTCAGAGCAATGGATACTCCAGTTCGCCTGACCTCGTATAAGTCGCAGACGACATTCCTAGGGGATATTTCAACTAGGAGACTGAAAAGGATGACCAAGAATAAGCATTCTCTGGTCTTGGTAGCCATAAAGTGGGTTTTAGGCAAAGACTGCGTAGAGTATGAGGATAAGTATAGGGTGAACACTGACATATGCTCCCACTTTGTGAAGTTCATGCGGACATCAATCCCCAACCGCACTTATCCCCACGAAGGTTAGAAAATATTCCCAAAAATACTTGAATGAGATGCCGATGAGGAGGGTTGTTTAGCAATGGCATGCGAATTTGCCGTCTGACCAGTGACACTGCGATGCAAACTTTATAGAGGAAAAAGCCGTTGTCGTTTGGCTACCTACCACCGTTCCTCAGCAGTTCTACCTGGACCCGACCAACACCAGCGGGGAAGGGATTACCTCAGAATTCCCCGCTAACCGTTCAGGGCGCAGGCGTGGGAGTACGCGCGCCGCCTTCGTGGGTGGTTGTGCGCTTTCAGGAACCACCAAAGTATTTTCCACAGCTACGTGGTTTGTTGCCGGAATGATAACGCTGGTGCATTTAGCGGGGACAGGACGGTTCAACCATCAATTACCCATGCAGTGCATTGCGCACCGGATGACGCGTTTGGCAAAATGCTGCTGGCGCTTCCGCAGAGAAAACCCATAGCGTATGCGCCGGCGTTCGTTGGTTTACGCTGGGCTTCCGCCAAGCTTTCATTTACTTATTTCTCCATGGGTCCAGTATTACGGTAATAAAACAATTTCGATCATTCCACCGTAAATAATATTTGGGTTAATTCAGCGAGGTACAAAACTAATTCACAAAGGAGCAGGCCAAAGAAACATAAATAAAATAAAAGAGTTATTTACATATGTACAAAATAGAGCTTAATGCCTAATGGAACAGCTTAAGATGAATCCCATCGATCGAGATTCCTAACGGTTCCTATTCCATATTTTCTAGCTCAAAAGCGTTGTATTCTTTGCACCGAATGATTTTAAAGGGACCCTCCCATAGGCTATCAAATTTACCGTGCTGACCTGGCTTTGCAGCCTTGCTATCATACTTTAGCACTAAGTCTCCGCATTTTAGACCTTGGTCGGAAGCCTTCTTGTCAAACCATTGTTTGACCACCTGTTGACGGCCTGTCATAGCTATTAGGGAATTCTCCCTTTTTTCTTGTACTTCCAATAATTCAGCGAGCCACACCTCCATGGCTTCATTTTGTTCTATCTCAAGAGATTTTAACAACTATATTGCCAGAATCTCCATGGAGATAGGTAACAACACCTCTTTCCCGTATACGAACTCATAAGGCGAAGTCTTAAGGACTTGCTTAGGAGTTATGCGGTTTTCCCAGAGCGCTGTTCGAAGGTTTTTATGCCATTCCCTCTGGTGTTCCGAGCCAATTTTTTAAAGGAGTCGAACTAAACTTTTGTTCACTGACTCTACTAGACCATTTCCCTGTGGATAATAGTTTGATAACGTTTTAAGGAATATGCCATTCTTTTATGCAAAGTGACATACCTTTGCACCTAGGAAAGCTTTGGCATTATCTGAAATGATAGTTTTTGGAGGGCCGAACCTTGTCACCAGTTCCTTGAGGAAATCTACAATTTCTGTTTTTGTTGCGCTTTTAAGGGTAACAACCTTTGTCCACCTTGTGAAGTAATCCGTGGCGGTTAGAATCCACTTGTGTTCGGCGTTAGAAACCAGGTTGATCATTCCGATGAAGTCCAGGCCCCATTGTGCAAATGGCTCGTCTGCCACTATAGGTTTGAGGGGCATTGCGGAATTCTTCCTTTCGTCAGCGAAGAACTGGCATTTTTTACAAGCCTTCACTAAAGAGTGGGAGTCATTAAAAAGTGTAGGCCAATAATAGTCAGCACGCATAATTTTAATGGTGGTGGTTTTGGCAGAGAAATGTCCGCCCGCAGCACTATTGTGGAATGCGTCGAGGTTCCTCTTTGCTTGCTCCGAAGTGACGCATCGCAGAAGAACACCATTGAAATTCCTTTTGAAAATGACTCCTATTAGCGTATATCCGCAATTCTACAGCCGGTAATACCTCCTTTTTTTGAATGAGAGACCTGGAAGATACTTTCCGGTTTGCATGAACCTCATTCTATCAGTCAGCCAACTGCCTTCTGATTCTAATTCATTTATCAAGACGAGCTCCGACTCCTCCTCTATGGCGGGTACCTCCTCATTCTGTGCCATGTACTCAAATAGTCCTCTTCCTTTAATAGTTTTAGTAGGCTTGACTTCAATGTCATATTCAAGGATCTTAGTGATCCAATTAACCCTTTTCTCTGTGATCTCCCTTCCATGATATATTCACGCACACTGGAATGTGCGACATACACCAACACCTTGTTGTAGGAAATTAGATGGCGGAACTTTTTAAGTCCCTTTACTATTGCAAAGGCCTGTCTTTCGACAAAATTATAATTCACCTCATATTCCTTTAGTGTCTGGGAGTAGAATGCCACTAGATGTTCCCCCTTTTCTTTGTCATCCTTTTGGGTTAGGATAGTGGCAATACTGGACCTGCTACTGAAAGCATACATTATAAAATCCTTGGATGGATCCGAATTAACCAACACCAGAGATGTGGAAATAGCTTCCTTGACCTTTTCAAAAGCTTCCCGAGCCTCGGTTGTCCACTTGAATGTTTGATCTTTCTTCAGCATTAGGGTGATTAGCCTAATCATTCCCGCGAAATCGGAAATAAATTTGTTGACAAAATTTACTTTACCCAAGAAAGACTGGACACCTTTCTTATTTACCAGAAGGGGAAGTTCTTTGATAGCCTTTACTCATTCAGGGCCAATTGAAACACCTTCTTTAGACACAACATGCCCCAACAGTTTACCCTACAACACTCTGAATACACATTTCTTCAAGTTTAGGGAAACTCCAAACTCTTGGCAGTTTTGAAAAACTAATTCTAAATGATCAAAATGATCATCCTTAGATTTAGAGAACACAATAAGGTCATCCAAATAGATTAGAATAAACTTATTGATTAGTTCGCTGAATACAATGTCTATCGCCCGCTGGAATGTTGCCCCTACATTGGATAAACTAAAAGGTATTTTAGCATATGCAAATGTTCCCCACTTTGTGGTGAGGCGTAGTCTTGTCTTTGATCTTCTTCTTTAACATGGATTTGATTGTAGGTTTGGAGAAACCATCTAGCGGAAACATTTACGATTCTGCGACATTTTTGTAGGATTGACTCCATAGAAGGCAACGGATAGTGGTCTTTCAGATATGCTCTGTTCAAGTCTCGGAAGTCCACACACAAGCGGATATCCCCATTCTTCTTTCAGATTGGGACTAGATTCGATACCCAAGTACTATGTTTGATTGGGAAAACAATGCATGACTCAATGAGCTTGGTTAGCTCCTATGCCATTAGGGCCTCAATTTTAGGGTTCACTGGCCTCTATTTCTGTCGGACTAGTTTTGCACCTTCTGTTAACTCAATAGTGTGTTGAATGATGCCAAGATCGTAACCCTCGAGATCATCATAGGACCAGGCCACTACTCCATATTTTTCACAAAAACTGATAAGCCTTTCCTTATCATGGTGCCAAACATTTTTTTCGACTCGAAGATTACTACCATCGAAGACCCGAAGGTCCTCATAATCACTTTTTTCCGCCTCGAACTTCCGCTTATCATTTCGGGCATCATCACAATCAAAAAAAAATTCAAGAGTAACCAATCCTTTTGGGAGTTTATTAGATTTGAGCTACATAATTTGTCCTTCATAAGCCTCAGCGATCTTTGGTTGAAGCTGATTAACGAACTCCCCTGAGTGTTGGATAAACGAGGCAATGTGTTCGTCGCTTTCAAAGACTTTCCAACTCTGATCATTGCCGAGGATCGCTAGTTGAACTAGCACTCATATTGAATGCTCGTTATGAAGCAGATCAGAAACAGGATCAAACTAAGCACCAATCATAGTCATGCAATCTACATCGCTATTTTGTCTTCGGGGAATGGTCTGGATGTTGAAAGCTTCAAAACTATCAATCAAGTCCTAGACTCGATGCTGATAGGATCTCATTCGGACATTCTTTGCTACAAAAATTCCTCAAACCTGGTTAACTACTAGTTCAGAATCTCCGAACATAATTAATTGCTTAATGCCTATTCGTTCCACGAGGCTTAGGCCTTGGACTAACCCTTCATATTCAACCTCATTGTTTGAATAGGTGAAATGAAAGTGGAAAGGCCTCAACCATTTTTTATTTTGTAGGGATATTAGATATACCCCTGCTCCAGCACCTACTTTTCTTCTTGCTTCGTCAAAGTATAGTGTCCATAGCTCATTTGCTGTTACCTTCAGATTCTTTGGCGACCCTCGGAAGCACTTGGTATTCATCATAAATTACATACATGCCCAATCCTGTAGCATAATAATTTCTGAAATGATCATTGTTTATGTGTTCACTCAATAGAGCATCTTCTTTATCATTCTAATCTTCGCTCACCTTCTCCTCTTCTAGCAAATCAGCATATTACATTTCTTGCTGGTGACTGGGGTATGAGCAGCTTTTCAAAATTGATCAAGGCCTCATCCACCACATGTGTTTTAGAATATAGAACTCCGATTTTGTCTTCATTTTTGCATGGTGTTTGGTCGTAAGTATTAGATGTGACCAATCCAAGGACAAGTATCCACCCACCTTTGAAGTAAATTCTCAAGATAGACAGAGACCAAACATAGGAGGAACATCTATGATCACTGTGTCCTACGGGACTGTGATACTAGGGCAAGCAAATAGAGTTAAAGGAAGCATTTTGATAACACCTACGGTTTCAACTTTATTTCCATCAAGCTACATCACCCCTCTTTTCATAGGTTCGTAGCTGAGTCCCAAAGCTTCAGCTATCTGTTTAGGCATAACCATTGTACTAGCACCAGAATCAATCATAGCATTGTGTAATAGCTTCTTCCCTACAATGAGAGTCAAGAAGAAGGGTTGAGGTTTCAACCTACTTCTATCCTCGACAAGAGGTCTTCCTTTATATTGTTGTAGGAACCTTTCTTTGGCCCGGTATGTGACAAGCAACCTATTCACTAGCATGCGGCTTTGTTGATGTTGGGTTGATCTCTTCTTGAAGCGACTTTTGTAATAGCGTCTTCTATTCTGGGATAGCTAGAATGTCCTGCAAAGACATATTAGTAAATGATTTCTTCAATTTCTCTACCACATTAAAAGGTGGCACACTCAGAGATTTCTACTCCTTGGTTCTTACCGGCAATCTCCTTAGTGGTTGAGAAGATTGAAGGGATGGTTGAAACGAGAATTTGATCGGACATACTCGAGTTCTTGGGATGTCGGATATGAAACAAGCTCCTTTGAGTGAATCCTCTTTGAGTATGTGTT